>JAOXXN010000230.1:7589625-7607974 GCA_026770055.1 Myrmophylax atrothorax
TAAAGCTGACAAATTAAACAAACAAACAAACAACTACCAGATCAGTATACCAAGGGTGAGTTTGCTATTAAATTAAATGTGGAATCAGAACTGTCCTTATTGTTTTCAGCACTCCAGTAGTTTCATTTCTTATTTAAAATACTAATCTCTCTGTGAATTTTATCAGAGAATGCTACTTTAAGGGACTCTGTAGCCACAGATTACTGTCTCTGAAGTTTGTCCTACAGAGCAAAGAAGGGGAGAATGCAGTTATATGTTCCATCTTTACTACTGCATTCCTTGGAAGGTTCCAGATGTTTACCTTTATCTGACTTTAGATTTTGTGCCTTTGTGGTTGCTGGCAAGAGCAGTTGGATTCTTTCATGCCTGTTGCTTTAATAAGGAATGTGAAGCCACATACATAGTAACACGAGAACACAACAGTATGAAGCACAAATAAGCCCTGATGAGATGCATATCTTAAGTAGGAATAAGGAATGCTTTGCTCCCGATTCTTTATTTGGACTGTTACTCTGAAAAATTCCAAAAGGGGGCAATCTTACCCTCTGCCTGGAAGTCTATAAATATAATTCAGCTAGAAAATACAGCAAGCTACTTTCTAAGTTCTCATTTACCTTATAAAACTGAAGGTTAGTGCAATGGTGAAAGCAACTTTTAAGAGCTTGGTTTTCGTTTTGAAAAGAAAGTTTTAGAAGTGACACTGGATTTTCAAACTTTATGAACTGCAACAGTATGCAACCTGTGGTCTTTTTCAAATTGTGATGGTTAAAATTATCTGATGTCCTTAGTTGTAGTGAAAAATCATGTTGTTGAGAGAGTGAAACTTTAAAAAAATTATACACTAGAATTCCTCTTGCACATAAGTCAAAGGTTTATGATGGAAATTCAGGAAAAAACAGAATCTCAAACTCATCCTCCTTTAGCAGGTGATTACTGCTTATGAATTTGAGACAAAAACTGTGTATGCACTTGGAGGAATGCAAATTTGTTTTTACAATTTCTTATCTTTCTGTAGTGAAGTAAGAGAAATAACCTGTAGCCACATGCTTGCCACTCATTTGTAGTAACTTTTAACTATACAGAGTATTTTCTGTAAGGAGAATACCTATTTCCTCCTAGCAATGTGTTGCTGACCCATCTTTTGTAATGTGATGGCAATAATCATTTAACTCTACAAAATCAAAATATTTCATATATATGATATCTATGCATCTGCTGCTTCAATACTTTTAATAGATATTATAGAGCCAATACCAAGGCAATGTCCCTTGGTTGAACCAAATGGGTGCTCAAAAGGAAGGCTGCAGGAATGTGATGGAAGCATTCCTGCTCTTGACTGTGTGGGCCAGGATGCTGCAGTCACAGCCTCGCACTTCTCTCCAGGGCCCACCTTGCTGAGTATCCTGTCCTGCCTAAGACTGAATGTCTGCTACGTGTTCACAACTCCTGCATCTCACTGATAACTCCCTGCCTTGGAAATCGGGGAGTATCTCAGCCCCTGCCTCAGCTGGGATAGGCTTGGCAGCTGAAGGAAGAGATGTGGCACTGGGAGTGTGGTGTTTGCTGCAGGGCAGGTGGGAGCTGTGCTGGGTGGGAGGAAATGGAGACATACAGCTGAGGTATATCCTGAGCTTGGCTTTACCTAAACTTAGAGAACACTTCTGTTTGGAAGATACTAATATTTTTGAGCGACTTCTGAATGCCAGTATTTATGAACTGAGCCATCATTGTTCAATAATTTCTTTTTTCACCAGTGGTTCATCCCTGTAACACTGGGGCTGCAGATACAGCCCTGATAAGGCCAAATCCTATAATGAGTCCTTCCGACATGGAGTCTGCCTAAAGCTGATAGATTACTTGTAGTTAAATGAGTTTCAGTTTGTCATGTTTGGAGGCTTGGGCTCCAGCCCATGTAGTATGAATAAAGAGGTACAGACTGTCAACCTGTGTATGCTGCAGTGGCTCTGACCCCTGATTCACAGCCAAGAGTGAGGCTGGTACAGTCACAGTTCCATAAAGCGTTATGGTTAAATATGTTTTCATAAGATGTAAATGAAGCTAAAATAAATTATAGCACCACTTTATTTTTATTGTGTTAAGCAGTATACATAACAAATTAATTTTTTCTTGCCTTGCTTCACATTCATATGATGTTGACTATTTTAAACCCAGCTGCATTTTTTTCCCCACTAGAGAAGATGACCATACCAATTGCCTCACTATCTGTTTACATTCTGGAAAGAGTCATTTGGGATTTTCTCTTTCTGAAATAAACGTTTGCTTATGGATTTTTTTTTTATTGTCACATCCATGGCATTTTTAAAGTAAATATGAGTACAAGGTTTATATTATTTTAAATGTATATTGTATTTGTCTTCCCAACACTGTGGTTTTTAGTACTGTGAATAACGTAGTATGGAGCCAGCCTATTAAACAGCCTGTTTTTGTAAGGAAACTGTTAGTCCACCTACAATATTCTATTGCTTACTGTGTTCTTCCAATATGCTTAGCATTCCACAACCTAAATGATCATTTGTTGAACAAATTCATGCTTTTATTAGTCAAAATACAGAGAAAACAGAGCCCCCCTGTTTCAAGATATTTGCTAATGCACGGTTAATTATCACATATAGCTTACTATAATTCATTTTACAGGGAGACCTCCTGCAGGTAACATACTAGCAGTTTATGAAGCAAAATAACCTCACTATAGATTAGAACTGTTTCACTACTGGTCAGACAGTTGCTGCTTCTAGGCCTTCTCACTTCTCATTGCTAATTTGAACAAGGCTTTATTTTTATATTTGTCAGCAGCAAGACTGTAGCATGGTTGTTAAACCTCTCCCAGGCCTAATTAGAGTAGCAATGCTCGCATTCATAATGAATCTCGTGTCCTGGGTTGGAGGAGGTAGCCGTGGTGCTGCAGTAGCTTCCTGGCAGACAGTTGCTGGCAGGTTTAAGGTAGCTTGTGGCTTGCAATATTAAGTGACTGTTGAAATTCATTGACTCCACTGCGGCTTATGTGTCTAGATGACAACAAGTTTACACGGTTCTTTTATAGTTACAGCAAATGGGTCCATTTAAATATTTATTAGGTGATTATGGTGATGTGAAATGGAAAAAAATTGCAAAGTACAGTATTGCATGTATAACTGTTTTAACTGTTTGTACAAAATAGGCCTGTGGTATCATTTGAAATTACAGCATCTTTTTTTCCTCATAAATATTTATAGTGTATCAGTAGCTAGGAATGCTAATTTATTTGCATTTTGTTTCTTATTTAATTTGACAGCCTTTTGGGTAGCCATTAAAGGCACTCACTCTGATTTGAATGAAGGATATTTCAATCAGCAGTTGAGTGGCATTTTGATTGGAGTGGGTGAAGTTCAATTTTAGGAGTTCTTTTTGCTTTATGAGACACAGAAAGGAGTATTACCTGTGTGTGCTCAGTGACAGGAGCACCCCCAGCAGACCTGTTACTTTGAAAATTCTACTTCTGAGGTGTTTGTAATAATTGTTGCATTAAATGTAGTCAGCTTCTTTTATTTTGTAGTTTGTCTGGCTTAATCAAAGTGAAAATAACATGAGAGCCAAGTATATATTTCTGTAAAAGTTTAACCAGGAGTTTTTGTAAAATATGAACATGACTTGGATGATAGAACTGCCTATCTCAGGTATACAGATAAAAGGATTAAATGCAGACAGGAAAAAAAATCCAATTCCTTGACAGCTGTGTAGCTACTGTTTGCTTTTTTATAGCAACAGAAGAGATGGAAGTGAGTCAATCTCACTCAAGGGCATGAGAGAATATCATGATGATATCTAGAGGTGTCAGAGCAAATATGTACATTGGAAATGCTCTCTGTGATGACACAGAAAATAGTTATAGTGAAGAGAAATCAAGCATTGTACAGTAAATTTAGTCTGAATATATGTGTGTCTGTATCTCTATGTAAAGTTAAACACAGTTTGAAAGATGTGCTCTTTCTGAAGAGAATAATTATCCTTCAGCAGCCTCTCATGATGCTGTCGCTGAACTTTGCTGTTGTTTAGAAATTTAAATTTGCTGCAAGTGGGTGGCATAGCTTTCTAAATCCATATCTTGTAAAGAACAGCAATCAACAGCAGAGATAAATGTGAAGTCAGCTCTTGTCAGGGGAAGTGTAAGATGTACATTATTATCAAGCAGAGAACACCAGCTAAGGTAATTGAACTGTTTTGAGTTCTTGGCCAACATGTCTGACCTGTGCTCTGCTAATTCTGTACAAATACTTTCTTTGATAGTCTCACATCAGTTTCAGCAGGCCTGGAATACTTTCTGTTTTCTCCTGTTGAAAAGTTAATTCCTTATTGGGGCAAATTTTGTCAATTGTACCTGAGGAAAGTAGTTGCACAGCCCAGAAATATTGACAACTTGAAATGGAGATGGAGAAGTTTCATACTTTTGAAAATGAGAAGAGTTATTCCTCCAAATGGAATAAGAAATTCTAGGAAGTGAGACATGAAGCTGAATTAACTGCACTGCACCAAACCAGTGGAATGTCCACAGGCCTCCTTAAGATTTGCTGCAGTATGTCTGGGATTGGGGTTTGGTCAAGTTTAGCTGACATTTTGTTACTGCATTAATGCTTATTTCATTACCAGTATCAAAAGGCAAGACAGCAATCCTACAGGCGTGTGTTTGATGCTGGTTTTGGCTCACATTTGGTGCCTGTGCTCAAAGTTTAGAGAGCTAGTGACTGAAGGATACTACTACAGTACTAGTATAGGGAATTACATATTAGTGCTCACTTGAGAATGGGTTGCTCAGATTCTTTTCTGCAATGAGAACTCAAAAACTTAAGGGATTAATTATTACATGAATAAAATGTCTTTGTGATTATAAAGATGTTTATCCTCAGGCTTAAGAAATCTGCACTCTATCTCTAGTTTCAAGTGAAGTTCTGTGATGCCCAAGACGGGAAGATAAATTTGCAGCTCAGTGTGAACATACATTGGCATGAAAGGACACTGGAAAAGTGTGTCCTTGTGTGCACAAACAGCCCTCGGTCCTCGGGACCATCATCTAATGCTTTTCACAATGACCAAATTCATTTAAAAGAACATTCCTTAGCTTTTTGAGTCTGGAACTTCTGTCCTATGTTTTGCTCAGATTTTCCAGTGAGATCACTTCCTGAATGGGGCGTAGTGAGTAAGTGTTCTGAGAGGCAGGTTCAAAAGCTGCACATGCAGAAACAGTCCAGTTTCGCAGCATCCCTTGCTTCAAGTTTTCCAGTAAGATCAGAATTGTCACATGTGCAGCTTGAATAAGAAGAGCTAAATTATATATATGTATTCATATTGCATGTACATTTTAGTGTTGAAGAATCTGTGAAATCAAATATTTGAAGTGTCTGTGGGTGCGTTGTATTTGAGTACAATAGGCAGTTGGCTGCTCATCCAGTGTTGTAGCCTTCTCTACCTTAGTTTTGTGCCACAACTCTGTGACACCTTCACTCAAGATAAATACCTTATTTTCAAGAGATTTCTGAAGTTTCATAGTTAAAGATATTATGTTTTATACACTTGTCAGAACTGTTCCAGGTTTATTGTTATAATCCATATATATTAATTTTAATAAACACTGCAAGGTGGGGCTGTACTGTTTTCCCTACTGGACTAATACAATAATAAATCTTGTTCCAGAGATAGATATTAAAATCTGTCTCTGAGTACAAAGTACTGGTCTCACCACTCTGCTGACACTCCTTGTTGTGATCCATTTAGATGAAAGACACTGAGGGGTGGGGAGATGGCAAAAAACCATGAAGGCATGAGACAGCAGCACTGGCAAAATAAAGCTTCTTTTTACAGTATCAGGAGAAATAATTTTATACAATCAGTAAACTACCTTCTGTCTTTGTGCATGACACTGGGAAATAAAAATCCATTCTTCAGCTGAATGAAAAATATGAAGTCCAAGTGTCAAGATCTCAGCACTAGGACAAACTGGAAACTTTCCAGTGGAACGTTTTTCTCTCAGCTAATGCCGCTTCACCAAAACCTAACACGTTGCATGAAAATGTCTATTCCAATGAAATTTTTGATGGAAATGTTCTTGGTTTGCTGCCAGCTCGCCCGCTTTTCCCAGCTCTCAGCTCCGTGGCATCTCACGTGGAATGGTGCCAGAAAGTCAAGTTTCTTCACGTTCTTGGCCTGCCTGGCAGACGGCCACGAGGGATGGGAGTCTGGGCTCTCCAAAGTGGACAAGAAACCTTATACATGCACATACAACCGTACACATACTCTCACAGGTCATTTAAATCCATGTCAGTTCATTCAAACTAAAGGGTTTTTTTTTTTACATAGAGGGTCTTTTAAATATGACCCTCCTATGGAAAATTTCTCATGGTGGAATTTTAATTCCAACTCGCGACTGAAAAAAAAATAAAATTGGGGAATATGAAAATTTTCCAAATAAGGGGAATAATGGTTCCTGTGCAACTGCTTGTTGCACTATTGTCACTGAGGCTATCAACAGCTCCATCTGCTTCTCTTTTTCATTGCATAACAACATCTATATTTGTAACAGGTATGATGTTTACACACTTAGCCTTAACAAAACAAGATAATATTTTTAGAGCTTTGTAAATATTTATTTTAAAAATTCCTCTTAAGCCACCTTATATAAGGCAGGCAATCTTTTCTTGGTCACTAAGTGGACTGAGGGGATAGAGAGTTTCAATGTTTTTGGCTGAATAATAAACAGAGAATAGGCACATATATTGAAATTCTGACTGAGAGGGCCCTGAAGCAGGGGCACTGTAATGTACTTTTCCATAGCCTCACTTCATGCACTGCAAGCTGCTCAGTTGCTTATTATATGTAAGTAAATAAATAACCTTCAATGACACTGTGTTAGATAGTTTCTGACTGGGGGGGATGTGTTCACATTTGGGACAAAAAGCAGTTGATTCAAGTAGCCATTAATGAATTCCTTTTCTGACTATTCTTAATACCTTGGATTAGCATAACAAAGTCAGACTCTTTAGGACATCAGTACTTAACTCAGTTTATTTTTCAGTTGAGAAGATGGGATTTATAGTAGTGGATACAGTTCCTATTATTTCACTGAAGAAAGGTTTCTGAGTAAAATCCCACTTCTGTGTAAATTTGCATTGCCTTCATCAAATCTGAGCCTCACAGCCAGTCTCTCAAAAATGTGTTTCTCATGTAATGATGGGAAAATGGTAAATGTTCTGTATAAGATGCTAAAATTTCTATTAAATAGAGAAAATACCCATCTTTGTTAAAATAAAGGGAAAAAACATCAGTGGTTTGGTTTGGTTTGGGTTATTTTTTGGGGAAGGGGGGGAATATTGTGTAGTAGTACAGGAGGCTGCATTGATGCTGTCCCTGGCTCTTTCACAAATGTGATCTGAAGTTGCTCCCCATGTCTTTATTCTAAAGTGATAAAGTAGAAATGATGAGCGGAATGTTCCTGAATTAATGATGACATTTTCTACCCAAATATTTGTAGAAGGCTTAGATAAAGCACAACGTTAGACTCACTAAACATTAATTTGAAGTGTTGAAGAATTTTAAAGTGCTGGGAGTCAACTTTGGGTGCACTAAATGTACATGGGTTTACCCTTCTTGTAATGACACTGAAGAAAATTCCATGGGTTGCAAGCTGCAGAAGAAAGTCAGTAAAGAATTTATGGGCAGAAACTTTAGTTCAGTCTGAAAAACCATTGTCCCCCTTGCTGTGGCTGCACAGAATCCTAAGATCCTTCACTTGCATTCGCTTGACATCAGTCTATCCATGAGAAGGAGAAAATGGGATGAGTGTGTGTGTGTATACACAGTAGGATTGAGCAATTCAAATCAATCCTCTGAAGGAAAAATAACAAATACAATCACAAACATTTTAAGTGGTTTCCAATTAAATGTTCCTTACTGAAAAAGGTGCAATGGAAACCTGTTTGTGAACCAATGCTGGACTGCAGTGTGCAAGCAAAGACATCTCATACTTCTATCTGACTAGTGTTCTCTAAGAACAAGTATCTGATTGCAGGGGCAAAGTCTGCTCAGGTCTCTGGAAAACAGAACACTGGCCCTGACTCCTCTCTACCTTGCACCAAGTGAAGCTCAGCTCTTTACCATAAGACCAAGCTGACCTCCCTCCACTGTTCCAGGCTCTCACAGCTGCTCTCTGGTGGAACAAGAAAATTCTGCTTTCCATACAGAAGTGCATCATCTAAGATTCTGACCTTTTGTCCAGCCATAATGTAACACATTTCTATGATTGTTCTCTGGATGTTTTAAGGGCCTCAGATAAGTCTATGCTTGAAAATTTCTATCCGGATTCAAGTCTTTGACATTTTTTACCCCTGTAACATTAATGTATTGAAACAAGTCCATGGAAAAAACTTGCACCTTCAGTGTTTTAGGGTGCTGGGTTTGGTGTCAGCTGAGAGAGAGCAAGATACAATTTGTTGTGCAATGCATGTTGTAATGCATATTTTCATAAGAAGGCTGATTTTCTTAAGGCAAACAAAAATTTGAGGTTACACTCAAGGTGTTTCTGTTCCCAATGTACCAATCTTCCTGACGGCTTCTATTAGTTCTTTGAGTTGTAGGACCTCAGACTGACAGTGAAATCATTCTTATCCAGAAGTACACATCCTGGTGTATTCTTTAAACCTTTGCCCATCCCTTCCTTAAAAGGGATGGGCAAAGATGAGGAGCAGGGATTCCCAAGTCCATATGCTGAACTGGTCTGAGGCCAATAGGCCTGTATAGAAGGTAGATTCTCAAATACTTTGGGGGTTCAGGAATTGTGCAGTGTTGGGCCTGGGAACAGAGCAGCTACAGAGATCAGGGCTAAGGATTCAGGCTTGGATTTTTATAAGCCCCTGTGTAAGTAAAGGCATCTCTCTTCTATAGTCCATCATGAATACCTATTATAAGCTTTTATTTCTTGCTACTCGTATCTCCCTGTTTACTGTTGTAAACTGGACCTGATTTCTTGATCCATCTTTTTGTATCCAGCTACCGTGATCCCCAAAAGCAGATTACAATAACTAAATTAAACTGTGTGCAGTGGTGTATTGTCCCATCAGATGGCACAGATGAGTTCTACAGTCTCCTTGGAGTCACCCAAATCAACTATTAATAGCTGCTTTTAATGTAAGAATTCCTAGGCGGTTCAGTTTTTCTTTGGTTGTAAGATATTCCGGAGAGTTTCTTTTTTTTTTCTTTCTGAAATTGTTGTGCTGTTTTCAGTACTTAAGAGACAGACTCCAAACGAAGCAGCCATTCCTAACCTATGCAGACAAAGGGAGTGGTTCCCTTAGCAACAGGAACCATGTGGAGGTTCTCAGAGAGCTCTCTTTTCCCCCTACTCGTGTTTTCTTTTAACTCAACATTTTGCACAGCATCTTGCATGGAGACTCCGACAGCTGGGCTGGAGGCAAACGTTTCTTCCGGCTCTGCCTGAGCAGTGCTCGGGAGGCAATTGTTCCACGCTCATCAGACAGCAAAAATGATAACCCTGGGTAAGTGAACTGGCACACAATCAGAGTTCACGCTGAGGAGGGGGAAAGTTTACTGGCTGGCAACCAGAAGTGGCCAGCACTTCCCAGTAGGCTTGTATGTTTGCAACAGGGGTGCTGATGTGACGCTTGCCTTGTTTGCTGGTAGGATTGTATGTCTGCATTGAGCATTTCAGGGTTTGGAAACATTAGCACAACTGGATTCTAGTCCATAGCATGCTACTGACTCCTTTTATAGCCCTGAACATCTCACCTCACCTTCTGTTTTCCTTCCTCATCCACTAAAAGATGATATGCCATGAGGATCTTAAAAGGGCTGCAAAGTACTGTAGAAATAGTCCAGATTGCTTGTCAAAATTGTATTTGCTTTTGAAGTTGATGGCAAGGTGTGCACAACCTGAGATGAAATATTGACCTTTTATTGCAGACTTAACTGAATTAACTTTTCTGTGCATAAGTCTTGTTGCTTTTCTTCATGGTAAAGAAGAGATGTGTGCATGTGGTGTTTGTACATATATGTCCATATGTAGAAAAATTTGTCTATGGTGGTGTATAAATAACAGAAACAGAGCAGTTTATTTCCTTCAAAATAGCTACAGGATTGATAAAGTGGTAGCTGTGATTCAGTGAAATCCAGCATACTATAAAATAATAAAATTTAATTGTTGTGTATATTGAAAGAAAGACTTGATCTGCTGTTCCTAAGGTGTTATGTATTACCAGAGCTCTTGTCAGTCTCAGCTGGAAAAGCCTAATGCATAAACTCCCTAAGTGTGTAATCATTTTACCTAAAAAGTGACATCTGAATTATTCCAATTTTAAGTCAGTTTATTTTGTGGCAGACTTGCATAAGGAATGAATTTGTCTCTCAGTTCTTCCTAGTTTAATATACAAAGTTCCTCTGGTCACAATTTTTCATCATATTTGAATTAAAATTCAGGCACCTGAGTTCATATTGTGCCAGATGATGCAGCACACTGATGGTTTGGGTGCAGGCTCCCTCTGACTCCACGCTCACAGACGAGTCTCAGTGTCACAGTCAGTGCATTTCCCACCACAGGCAACTTAGTTGTTCATATTTCAGATGTGATTACTGCAGGAAAAAGGAGCTGTTGGTGACTGTGTGCTCAGAGCAGCTGCACAAGTGTCACACACCAGCTCTCCTGCTTTGTACTGTCAGTAATAATATCCTGCCATTACTCTTCCTATTCCTCACCCAAAACTAACCTACAGATCACTTGCTCTGTGCCTGCACAGCACCCAGTGCTGCTCAGCTTTGCCTGGGTGATCACAGGTCCCAGCAGTCACAATACTCCCTTTTGCCTGGGGATTGACAATTTGTCTCATAGCTCCAATTTAAATTAAGAAAAATTGCCACATTTGCACCTTTATGAATAATACTAGCTTTTGTGCTTGAATAAAGATGAAGGCACTAATGAGTCACTCAAATTGTTTCCCTTTTCTGTCTGTGGTTAAATTTCCATCCTTCTATGCTCTACTTCAAACAATATTACTGCTTCAATCAGTGATACCAGCTAAGATATAGGATTAAAATGTTGCACATTTAGTCAGCAGTGTTTGAGCTCCTAATTACAATTTGGCAGGCATATTTTACATTAAATGAAGAAAATCCTGGGTTTAGGGTGTGGGGTTTTTTTTTAAGCAACGATTTTCAGTCACTGCAGATTGATCTTAATTTCTTCCCCTATCCCCATTTGGTGTCCAGTTCTGCAGTTTCTCCTTGTTTGACATTTACATATTTGGGTAGAGCTTATTTTCAATTTTCATTCAGATGAACAAAAATGTCCGTACTTTTGCCAGGCTTGCTGTTAGAGATTTTGTCTGAATAAGCCACTGAGAGCACTTTTAGTTACTTCACATTTGCTAAGTTTGTCCAGTTACTAGCACTAGTTATACCCTGCCTTTATCCAAGGATTTGAAGTGCCCTGCACACATAAATGAAGCCTTCCCAGAAATCTGGAAACAAGGAAGTAACACCAGGGGATCACTTCATCAGAAACTAAGTAAATAATAAGAATTCTAATAATCTACAGAAGTGTTACATATCTTAGAAAAGGAAGGAAAGATCTAATGTAGAATAAGCAGAGCAACAGCTACTTCAATTTCATGATGCTTTACACATAGGATACATATATATACCAAGCTGAAACAGGAGAAAAAGTGGAAGTTAGTCTTAAAGATTAAAGAAATGAATGATGATTGACCTATAGGAAGAGTTATGAGACGCTGATTTATGTGGCTGGCAGCCAAGGAGTTGGCAAAGTTTCATGCTTTTAGCAAGAAGGATAATCTTGTACAGATCAAGTATCTGGATCTTACCATTTTTATATGGTATATGGTTTTTCAACACCAAGTAAAAGACCAGGCTTATAATGTGAGTAATTCTTTGGCAATCTGATTTACTCATTAAAAGATCAGCAGGTATAACTTCTGCAAGATACCTCTGGATGAAAATCAGATCAAATATCACCTTGTGCATGGCTCATGGCTTTTTACATTGTAACCCTGAGAAGAGGATTGGTGTGATGGTCTGGTGTGGTACTGCCCCTTGCAACCTCTCAGCACTCGTCTGACCCCTCCCTGAAATCCATCACTACTGCATGGAGGTAGGCAGTGGGCAACCTCTTCTCAGCATCTTTTGTTGGAAGAGCCAGAAAACCAAGGAACTGTGAGCTGACTAATGGCCCAGCTTCTTTCTTAGGTAGAAGGAGGCTCTGAAAGTAGACAAATCACCCCAAAACTTTCATTGCCCCAACACTCCGCTTAGTCGTGTTTTATTGCAGAGCAAACACAGTTCCTGCTGTAGCACATGCAAGAGCAGAGTGCTCTGCATGACAGGGGTAAGAGCAGCTGGAAAAACACTACAGCAGTGGGTTTAGCTTGTTCCAGGTTGATGAGAAGGCAAACTCTCCAAAGACCCATAAGAGCACTCTGGTTTCTAAGGTGCACTAAATCTAGTGTTTCACATCTTCATTGCCACTGTTGCCCTTGCAAGCTCATTTATGGTAAAATTTGCTATAATCACATTATGTTGGCCGGGTGGGTAGGCATACTGATGTGGTATAAACTGTAGTGAGTAAACAACTGCAAAGTGTTAGAACCCAAAGATTCACTTCACTGAAAAAAAGCTTATTCCTCAGCAATTGAGATGTAAAACTAAGAATGTGGTGTACTGAAAAACATAAAGGCAATGAACAGCACACATACGTCTTCTCAAGTGCAAGAGCAGGTAGGACATCTTGAGTGTTCAGCAAGGATTTTGGTTAAAAAAACCTCATCTCAGAGCCTTTTCAAATTCACAAACATCACACGTATGAGAAGACTTAGATTAATGTTTCTTTTCTCCTCCTGAATGTTAGCAATAGAGTTTTAATGGATAGCCCTATGGAGAGCCAGTATTACTTCCTTATGCCCTGCCTTTATTAATTCTTTAGCCATGAGATTTGTGGAATTGTTATCTCTTCTTCCTATGACATGTTGGCTTTACTCTTTTTTTTTTTTTACCTGAAAAAAGCCCATCACTGATTTTGTAGCCTGCTTTTGTGTCACCTCCAACTGTTAAGGATCATCTCACAGATGATTTGGACTAGATTTTTTCTGTACTAGTAAACCTTGAGAGTCTGGAGTGCATTTTGGAGGAAGGTCTGGAAGTTCAGTATGAGTTTGCAGTTGATGTCTAAACTTGCCTTCCCCAGAAACATATCAGAAATGCACTGAGAGCAGCTCTGAGGTCAGGGTTAGTGTCCTGCCTTAAGGCAGAGGGTGCACTGTAAAAGATGGAAATCTGCAGAGGGATCCTAAACCACTCTTTTTCTAAATCTTTTAAGGCTAATGTCTCCTTTTCCTTTTGCCTCCTGGCAATGTTGAAATTAATGACCTTTGGATTTAAATTTCACATGGAGTCAAGCTGAGATGATGTACCTGAATCCAAGTTTCTTCTAAATACAAAGTTGCTGCAGCTTTTGTTCTGAGCTAATCCTTGTGTGAATCATATGGCAACGCTCAGCAGGCCTGGGCTCCTGAAGATGTTCCTTTGAGGTCAGCAATTGTGTCAAGCAAATATTTGCCACTTCATAAATCTCTGCTTGTATAGGCTGGATTCTATAGCCTCTTTTTTGGGCAGTGCAAGATTATACAATAGCCATCATGCATCACCAGGGGAGTAACAAATTCTTTTGGAAAAGGAGAGTAGATACTCAGACTGAAACACAGTGTTTGTGTAGCCAAACTAAGTTTTAGATCAGTCAAATTGTCACTTAGAATAGATAGAAATTTCAGGTCCAACATTTTAATGACTAAAGTAATACGTTGTAGAAGTTGACATGTGCAGCCAGTGCACTTTTGAAAGGCAAAGGCAAAGTCTGAAATATTTCACTGAATGTATGATTTTAGTGCTTGGGGAAGTTTATGTAAGAATGTTTAAAATGATGACTATATTTCAAAAATGGTTATAATGAAGTGTATCAAATTTGTTCAGAAGTGAATGTTGAGTTTGAATTCCCTTTTAGTCATTTGTAGCTCTTAAACATATATATATATCACTAGGCATTTTATATATGGAAAATTTGATCTATGGTCATTGCAAAAGGGTATGGAAAAGAACTGGCCAGTTTTATTGGATTCTGTCAGGGGTGACAATACTTCTTGGCTCAAAAGTGAAAGTAATCACTCAATTTTTATTTAATATATAGCCAGAAAATTATTCTTTAAAAATAATCAACATAGCATTCTACTTTGTTTGAGTTGGAATTTCAACCAGATCATGCTTGTTAGAGGCTTTTGGAAACTAAATGGGTTAATATAGTATAAAATACCCCACATCTAATTAGTTAAAGTTGATTGTTTTAAAAGTGATCTGTATAACCCTGCTTTTCACTGCTGTACTGTGTGCATAGAAAGCCTGTGACATCACTGGGCAGCTGAATGTCTCCATGTTGTTTATTTACAGTGTTCTTCAGATTTCTGACACAATGTTATATGACTTAAGACTGATCCTTCCTGAACTTGACCATTGTGGTGAATTTGGGATTAAAAACAGATGCCATAATAGCTATATGTTCTTATATAAAGTGTATTGTATCAGTAACTGCTTCTATTCTGAGCATTTGGGACAGTGAGTGGCTGTCTGAGCATTCACAGGGGGAAGGATTGAGCCTCAGCTGGGACATGTTTCAGCACTCCCAAATCCAATGGAACTGCTACAGTTCAATATTAGCTAAAGAATAGTTCCTTGCAGCGGGACATTAAAAAATAACTTGATTTCATTTATATAACAGTAAGAAGATGAGAATTGCAATATTTGATGTCTTACAGCTAAGAATGTATTTTCACATCGTGACATGCTCCAGGCATGATGTTTAAGGCATTTTTAAGTTCTGTAAGGTGATGGGAAGATGAAGGTTTGGAGAGCAAACCAGATTCTAAGAAATGTAAGAGAAGAACAGGATGGAGGGAAAGATTGGTGTGAGGAGTTGAATTTCTTTCATTTTTTCCCATCTTGTCCACAGTTTGGGGATCACCAGACAGCTCCCATCCCATCCCAACCCCCTTGTTGTCCCTGTCAAACAACAGTAGCTCCTTGCTATTTTCTGTTTAGGGGAATGAAACAGACTGGCAAAGGCAGTTCTGCAGTTAATATCTGCTGTCGTGTTCACAGGGCTCTTTATTTAAACCCACAGTATGCCACAGCTAAGCTGTGAAAGGGGTGTCATTTCCACTAAGCACTGCCAGCCCTCACAGCCTGATTATAGTGCCAGTTAGGATTAGATTTAGATTCATCATTCAAGAGACAAAGAATTGGGATAGAGAGAGGAAAGATGCTATGGGAGGATGGTAATGGGAAAAGTGAGATCTTTCAGCCTGTTCCCCTCTAGTCTGCCCAGTCACAGAGTACAGGGGTGGCCAAATGAGAGATAAATGTATGTGGGTTTAGACAAACTTCACAACTTGTAGTTAAACATTATTTATAGATATTAATTCATTCTCTGTCTCTGCTATTTTGTTAAGGACCTCTGTCCAGTTTCTGGCATGCTTTCCATTAGGCTGATTAATAGAGAATTTTTAAATTATTTAAAAACTAACTGCCCTGCAGGAAGCTGTAGAGAGCAAAAAGGTGATAGTAATGCATTGCTTCAGTGCCAGACAGAAGCTGCATGTTGAGAATAACTGTGGTCATTGTTGCAGGGGATTTTTTTGCCTTTGAAAAGTTTTGCTGAGCTTCATATTCCTATTGAAAAAGGTGATGTTTTCAACTTCATATTTCAGCTGCTGGCACAAAGTGTATTTAGTTGTAAACTGAGCAAACTCTCTGTAAACTGTATGTCTCAGACCTTACTCTTGCAAACACCTACTCATGGGTCTTACCTCATCAAACCCAGCTTTTTATACCCAGAAGTGTGTTGATGAGGCTGCCTTGCTTTAAACCAGGGAGCTCGAAAGGCTCCTGCTTTGGGGACACTGATGGATTTATGTGTGTTAGCAATAAAATACGTAACGTACCGTAGTTGTTTCAAAGTGCCCAGCCAGCTTTATTGGGGCTTTTATCCAGCTCACAAAGTTTGCCTCACAGCACCACGTTTCAAACCTGAGAGACTTCCCAACAAGTGGCTGGATTGTTTAATTCATGGGAGTTAGGGCCCTACATTTCTTAAAGAGGGTTTTTAGATTTATCTTGGACTTTCAAATTAATATTATAAAGGGTTTTTGTTGGAACAGAAAGGGAACATAATCCAAAGCCTCTAAAATTAATGGAAGTATTGAGCTGATTTCAATGAGCTTTGAATTTAACTTTCAAAGGATGTTTCAGAGAATTAATTAGCTTATTTAAATAGAAACCACATTTATGAAACTGATAATAATTTTTTCTGTCTTGCTAAAAACCACATGGTCTTTGGGATCAGAAAGCTGAAATTCTCAGTGCCCAGTAATGTATCTGAAATAGTCGCTCACACTTCATTTTACTCTTTTGGTTTTGTTCTTAAAGATTGAAATTACATTTAAAACCCAAGACACCCAAGTGGTCAGACATGGGAATGGGACCAGGCAGGGTCAGCTGCTAATCATGTCTTCACCACTTCGTAACTGAACCCACAGATAACTATCATCTCTTCACCTTGCTCTTTCCTCTGGGTCTTATTTATTTATACTGACAGCTTGAAAGGGAAAGTCTTCTCTCTTGCTAAGTGTTTGTAGAGTGTACAGCCCCAGTTTCAGCAGGGGCCTCTTGATACCCTAGTAATAAAAATAAACAATTAAAGCCTAGAATAATTGCTTTAATTAGGTGGTTTAGAGCTGACCAACTTCTGATTATGGTAGAAATGTGCCATGCTGGCTGCTGTACAGGGGGCAGAATAACTGGTTTGTGTCCTTAAGCTTGCCAACAATAGTCTTTTGAACTGGAGTTGTTAACCTTTATTCCCCTGAACCGAAATGCAATACCAGTATGGTAACAAACAGAACAAAAATGCAAGCCATGTGTCCATGTATTACTAAATCGTTTTATTTGGGGAAAAAAATTTACTCTGTAATGTATATTCCTTCCCCCATCCAAAATCTATTCCATTAGGGATCTCCCCAGATCATAATTCACTCTTTGCTCTCAACACATTTTCTATCATTTTCTTCCTACTTCTGTATTGCAGGAGTAATTTTCTTAAGATCCAGAATTTTTCTCATCTCTGGAAGTTCTGATTTGTGTTCAGAGTTCTCTGGTTTTTAGAGTTGAAAACAATTATTAACAGTTGGTCATTTGTAAAGTTCTGATTTACAATAGGTGGAAGTTTTTAGGACCAGGCTTATTGGAGCTCTGAGCAACCTGGGCTAGTGGAAGGTGCCCCTGCCCATGGCATGGGGTTGGAACAAGAGGGGCTTTAAGGTCCCTTCCAATCCAAACCATTCTGTGATTCTATGATTTTTACTAAATTTGTGCTATCAGGTTTTAATAGTTCAGTGCTACAACAAAAAATGTGCACCATGTTTGGTAAGTGTGGAAAGCTGGAGAGAGACACACCTTGGTTTTGTCCAAAGATTTACTGGAATCCTCTACTGTGCTTTTCTTTCTGCTGAGACTAAGGAATTTTTGCAGACAATAAAAAAATAGACTCAGGGTTAGAAGTGTAGAGTAAATCAGATAAATTATTTCCTTCCCCCAATGAAACATGAATAGTTTGTACATGATCCTGCAGGTGAAATTCATCATTAATGGTTTCCTGTTCTTGGGTTAAATCTGAAACAGGAATGGAGAGCTTCCCAAAGTTCTTACTCATAGTGTCATGCTATGGCCACTGAGAATGGCTCCCACCATCCATGGGACAACCTTCCCTGTGTGTGAGACAGCTCTGAGTGCTGAGAGCTCAGAAGGCATTTCATAAAATTAGAGCTTGTTCTTCTGAACAAAGAGTATTTTAAAATAGTGGCTTTTAGAAATCTGTCTTTCTTGGGAGTCACTTCATTTTTTGATTTAAAGGTTTGACTCAGAGATTTGTACAGGAAGAACTGGATTATTAACATGCAAAACCAGGCACCAGCAGACACATAATATACCAGTCTGAAGTATTTTTGAAATGTCACCTAAAGTAGTTAATAGCTAATAGAAAAACTCTGCAGAGGAAGCTCAGGGGTCAGATTCTGTGTGCCAGCACATGCAGCAACTCTGTGTGGTCACTGTGAACACTCAGTAAGTGCTAAACAGGTTACTCTGCTTTCTAAAGATTTGGGGTATGGTGAGCAGATTAACACGGGGCATAACTGCAAAGCAATTGATGTGCTGTAAATTTATGTCCCAGCATAATTTG
>JAOXXN010000230.1:7608074-7650935 GCA_026770055.1 Myrmophylax atrothorax
CAAATGCAACAGAAAATGAAACAGAAATAAAGGAACAGGCAGAAGCCAAGCAAACTCCAGCTTGTAATCCAGACTGCAAAGCTGGAAGGAAAAATACCAGTTTCCATTTGGCTGAACATAAAGGAAACACAACCCATAAAAGGGGATATTGAGATCTCCTAAAAGTTCAAATGAGGACAGCTATGCATCCTTAGAGAAGCCATGACCAAACTTGTAGGGATAGAAATACAAAAATAGCCTGTCAGCAATTTTGTGGTTTTGTTTTCATGTTCAGTAAGACAATCACTGGTGGCAGAGACCACCCCAGTTTGCAACTGTCTAATATGCAGAGGAGGTTTAAAAATAAATTACATTCTTGCCTAGTTTCTCCTAGATCTCCCAGTTGATAGTTTGTGGGGAGGCCTTTTACTTGGCATCTTTGGTCAGACATCAGGTTGGTTAGGAAGAAGTGGTGCAAATAAACCATTTCCTAACCACTGTGAAAATGAAACACATCCCTACCTATGAGAAAGGTGGAGATTATTTTCTGTAATTCTGTTTTAGTGTGCCAAAGTATTTGTTCCTCATAAAGCTCTGTTGATGTAGGAGTGGGACCTAAAGGTTCCTCAGCCATTTCTGTGCCTTAGTTGAAAGCATTTTTGTAACTAGAAGCAAAGAGATTCAAAGTGGTTCACATAAACCAGGCCCCTGAGCTCTATTTTAACTGTTAAAGTCTGATCTTTTCACAGATTGTTATCTGAAAGAATTCTGAAGGGACAGGACTTTAAGTACAGCAGGGAAACAGGTGGGTCCAGTATCATCAGGGGACACTAATTCATGGCTCTGCTACCACTCTTACTATGAATAACAGCTACAGAGTGTGCCAGCCTGAGCCTTCCTGTTGTCCTCTCCAGCTCCAGCTGCTCGGAAATCTCTTTGCAGCATTTCTTGTGGCAGAAGAGAAGCTAACTCAGAGTTAATTCTCTTCACCATGAATGGAGTAGTGCCCCTTCACTGAGTCACACAACAAACTCATGAAGAAATAAATCTGATTTTCATTCCTAGTTTTTTCCAGAAAACATTCTTTTGTATAAATGAATGTTGTGGTTCTTTTTCCAAGAATGATGTGGCTTGATGGGATGGGGAATGGTATCTTCTGAGTTTACATTGGAATTGCCAAGAAAAAGACAAAACAAGAAATGTATTTTCTTAATTTAGAAGTCACTCCAGGAGGCTGATTTTTCCAGAACATAAACCTCTGCCACATGATTTATTTTGTGCTTTTCATAACTGATCAGGAAAGATAATTCTGGAGAACTTTAAAGAAGAAAAAAAAAAGAGAAAAATACAAAGCCATAAGCAGGAATAAGAATGAAATCTTGGCTGTCATCTGTAAATATGCTGTCTTGATAGAGGAGTGTCCCTGCTGGCCTTTTCTCTTTCAGAGTGAAAACTAACTCAACATAGGTATTTTCATTGTTTTCTATCTTGAAAAGCTGGGCTCTGAACCTGGCTATTACCACAAAACAAAATTTACAAATTACATCTGTGAGGTTGTATTTAAAGCTCTTCCCTTCCAAGTATCAGTTGACCAAGATATTTCAGCTTGTGCCTGAATATAAGCAGATTAATTAATTAATTGTGCTGAAATGGCTGTGTGACTTTCTGCTCAAAAAGCAGGGCTTGTACTTTCAAGTATCTTTTTTAAATGCTTCTAAAATCTTCAACCATACTGATGGAAAGGAATTTTAGAAAAGAGATGAATGCAGCAGGAGATTCCAGTGTTGTGTTACTCACTGCTGTAGTGATGCTCACCTACTTGATCTATGAAAGCAGGATCTGGGCCAAATTTCATCAATGTTTTATGGCCTAGATTTTCACAGTTTGCAAATGGTAGAAATCTGTTGCTCTGAAACTTCTCGCTTGTTTTCAGGCTGTCAAAGCTGAGAGAGAACCCAAAAACTGAAAACCCAAAAACTGGTTAAGAACCCAAAACCTGAAATTTTCACCAAACTGGAAAATGAGTTGAGGTTTCCTTGTCATGGTGTATAAAGATACTGACATTGACAGCAGAAAATATTCCTTTTCTAGATAGAATTATAAAGCTTTTAAAACAGGGTTCTTCAACTTAAATATGGTGACATCTGTGAACTTCTGACAATTTTATCAGCAAAATCATTGATACTCTGGAAATAAATCCTACAAGTCTCTTGATAAACCACTTCAGACTTCAAAAGTGTCCAGCTTCCTAATTGTGATCAATGAAGGATTCAACTGGCAGAATAACTTCTCTTTACATATATATGCTTTCTCTACACCCCAGTTCTGTTGTCCTCAGTGGATTCTGCATGTGAAACAGGAGTAGTGTACAGAAGAAATGCCCTGAACAGCAAGAACAAGGTTTCAGTAATTCAGCTGGCACATGGAGCAGCAAAGAATTTGCATGGCTACAGATGTTGTAGAAGATTAAATATAAAGGCACTGTTACCTGAAGGAATGAAATCCATCTTGCCAGCTCGTTGGAAGACTCCTGAGAAGGAATTTCCTGTTGTGGCCAATTCCATCTCTCCTCCCTCCACCCCCATTACGTCTTTGCTGTGCCTCCTGCTCCGGCTCTATCCCAATATATTTTCACTACGGCACATTTAGTTATCAATCAACAGGAATCTCAGCTGCTGTTGTGCTTGGTGGACAAACTGTTCTTTCTTTACACTAACAAGGAATGCCTCAAATAGTCAGGCACACAGCACTGATTGATGCAGCTACAGTTTATACACCTAGATTCAGACAGTCTGAAACTGCCAGAATTAATGGCTTATTATTAGAAAAACACTTCTGCTAGACTTATAATTTAAAACCATTTACATGTCTGAGGCATAATCACTGAAGTTAAAGTTTTACCTCGTAAAGTGCTTGATGGTGTGAATTAGACATGTCTGCCTGTCTCAGGTGCATTTGCTCTTAATGTTTTTGCTGTTTAAATGGGTTTTTTGTATTTCTAGGATATCTGTGATATCTAGGCTGATCAAGATTGATGCACAGCTTTCTATATATTACAGTATGTCCCCACCTTATATTGCTGAAAACTGTCCCTCTTTCACTGGGTCAAACCCAGTCCAAGCAGGGTCTGGATCTCCTGGGAATGCAGCTCCCACTTTGCAGTCCTTTAAGGGTATCAGTGTTCTGGTATTAACTTCAGAGAGGGAGGAATAATTAAAAAGTGAAATACAAACATCCTCACTTCATAAAGCTACAAAGAAAGGGCAGAGAAGGACACAGCAAGCAGCATCAGAGATGGGAGCTCTTTCTCGCTCACCACTCTGGGGAAGAGCATGTTTAGGGGCTCTGCAATGAGCTCAGTTCCACAGAGCTGAGAGCGTAAAACAACCCAACTTCAAATCAGCATATTAACAGTCTGATTTCAGGGAAACTGGAAAAAAGATGAGGGGACCCTAAAAGTTTAGGGTGCTTGACCTTTCTGGTTATCTCAGCTCAGTGAGTGCCCACTGCTCAGGGAGAGCACAAAGAGGCCACCCCTAAAGGGATCCTACATTTTCTGTAGTCTTGGCAAAAGCAACAACTGCTGCTTCTCCTGGATTTATTCTCTGACATAAACCAGAATTAAGGGCTCCAAAGAGAACATGTTGGCAGTGAAGGGAAGGTACCAAGTGAGGTGTGACAGGAGTAGCTACACAAATAGGGGCTGTGGGACAAGTAGCTCAGTTTTGCCACACACATGCTTATTGCCTTTGCCTGCGACTCTCAAGCTCAGCTAATGGTTGGCCTCTCTGGTTTATATAGGAGAGTTTTAGTTTGTGACTGGCTTTCATCATGAAAATGAAGCATGATTTAAAAGCTCCATCAGCACAAAGTACAAAATATTGAGCTCTGGAAAGCCTGCCCAAAGGCTGCATTAGCCTGAGTGCTCAGAAATAGTGCCTGGACTGCCCAGTTAGGTGGAAAAAAAAAACCAAACCAGGAGGGACTAAACAAGGATTGTGGCTCTGACTGAGATTCAAAGCATAAGGCTGTGTGTTGTCTGAACAACAGTCTACACCCAGAAAAAAGCTGTCAAACAGAGCTGGATTTGCTCATCCCCAAGGGTAGTTTGTGATGCTCAGTACAGAGAGCCAGGATGGCCAGGCAAAGACAGTCTCCTACATGGTGTTGAACTGTAAATGGCTGTAGCTTTGACATCGGAGTCAATGCAGAGCTTTGAGTTTGTGTTACTGTGGAAAATTGTAAGAGAGAATTAACAGTGCACTTAATGAAGCTTTTAATTCACGGAGTTCTGCTAAATAATAAAAGAACTTGTCTGGGAATACCTAACATTTCAAAATATTTTGAAGGCTGATGTAAATGTTGATTTATCAACTGCTGTATATCTTATTATCTCTATTCTGTTGTAGCCTCATCGATCAGAACATCTGTTTGAATCACATAAAGGTTTTTGTGAATTGATAAACTAAAAAATAGTGCTGTATTTTGAGCAGCAGATTTTTTTCTTAAAAAGTTTATGCATTCAAACCACAAGTTCTGTTATCCTAGCAGTCCTCTTTTGAAAGAGAATGTTTTTTATGGTCCACTCTCCCATTCTCTCTGTCATCAGTAAAGGAAAATAGTTCTCTTAATTAAATCTATTTATCAGCTATTCATCAGCTTTTGAAGAGAGAGAAAGGACTTAGAGTCTATCTAGGAGGGAATGAGAGGCATCTGAGTACCCTTGAGAACATGTGGGGCTGCACCCAGGACTGTCTGTGTACCAGGACACACAGTGTCACTCTTCCTGCTCGGTTGGAAAACCAGATTATTTTGCTGCTCTTGCAAAGGGCATCTTTTTTTTATAGTGGGCTCTTTGTAGCTGAGCAGTGTGTTGGCCTGTAGGGCACGACAGTGGCCACTCTGGTGGCTGTGCCAGGCCATTGTCCCCGGCTTTGGCAGACCACTCAGTCACTCTGGAGGTGAACATGGAGGATTCAGTTTATCTCTGTTCTCTCTGGACAAGAGCTGCTTCTCCAAAGTTCTTCTAACTCGAGCAGTGGCAGGACAAGCACAGTTAGTACTGATTTCACAGGTTATCTAAGGCAAAGTCTTGGTTTGTGTTTTCTAGATAATTTGAGGCATCCTTTACATCCATGACTTTCAGACACTCCTCAGAAAGGAAGGAATTCTAGAGCCATTTTTTAAAGTGAATTCAGATACAAGTCCTTTATATTTACCATGTCTTGCTGAATCTCAATACACATTCTGTATTTAAATGAAGTATAACTTTTTCTCTCTTTATTTGCTTCTCATTTGTTTCAGAAATAAATTCCTACTATAGTCAGTGACAATATGCAAGTGTACTTTTTTTAAAATCTGGCTCTGAGTGGTTAATATACTTCTATAATAATTAGGGCTAAATTAATGCTATGTTTGCACTAGGAACACTAGGACTGTCTGCACATTCATAGCACTGGGAAGTTCATGCAAGGACATATTTCTTATTTTTATTTAACATCCCAAGTTTTGTTGACTCAGAGTCTTAAGGTTAATAGGCTTATTTATAAATATAACCACATCAATCTATATTGTGGCTCTCAGTAAGTGCTAGAGAGGAGTTGTTTGCACAGGAAGTTAAGACAAATTAACTTAAGATATGATTTGAAAGTGTATTAGTTAAAGTGCATTAAAGCTTGGTGTGAATGTTCTCATTCAGAAATAAAGTAACTGTAGTTCACTTTACCTTAATGCACTTTAAATTCACACCTTTCAGCTAATTTGGTTTAACTTCCTGTGTGGACAAGCCTTAAGATTGTTCCCATTAAATGGTTGTGCTGAGCTTTATTTTCTACTTCTTAAATCCAAACATGTAAAATAGTCTTACCTTCTAAAGAGACTGTTTTAAAAGGAGAATTTGTTATGAGTTTTTCAGTCATCACATTTGCTTGAATGGGGTACTAACTGGTAAATTTTAGGGTAAATTATATTTTTTTATTTTTATTTTCAATTTCAGGTATGACATTAGTGAGAGATAGGATGTATTTTTCAAACAAAAACCATAAGACACTACAGGCAGCAAGTAAAACATTAGACATTTTCTGTTTAAAAAAGCTATTTCCTCTCCCTTTTCAGCACTAATTTTGCTACAGGTATTCCATCTGAAAATATGGATGTTTAATTATTATTTATTCCACTGTAACCCTAACTCTTTGTGTATTTTGGAGTACTTGAAGTACATAAACTGCTCACTGTATATCTCAGCATAGATTTGCATTAGTTTAGGTTTAGGTTTGTATCCTTTTATTTTCATGTTTATTATCAAATAATTGTTCTTCTCACTTCCATTAAAAGCAATTCAAGAAACTGAGCTCTTTTGGTTTGCAAGTTTAGTGTTATTTGACAGGTCAGGCTCTTCTCAGTGTTGCATATTTCTAATATCAGGGATACAAGAAAGGTTGGCATAACTGACTAACTGAATTTTAGTCTCTGTGATGTGAATTTATCCAGTTTACTCCGAGTGCCATGATTTCCCCTTCCCAGCAGAGGTGCTCCTGCATTCCCTGGGGGTGATGGCAGGAACAAGGCTGTGAATTAGTGCTTGGCCCTGCAGGGAGTGTTGGTCCCGATCCAGCAGCCCACCTGAGCTTCCCCTTCATGTTTAAGTACTTAAGTGGCTCGTTGTTTTCAGTGGGACTACTGAGAATTCCGAGGCGTTAAAGGAAATCATGTGCTTAATGCTTTGCAGGGTTGGGAGCAGAAGGCTGACACACTGCAGGTTTAGCACTGGGCATGTTCCTCTGCTGCTGACATGAACTTTAAACAGGGAAGGTGTGTTACGGTTGCCAGCTGTTACCCACGGTGCTCCAAGGCTGCTCAGAGCTGGCTCAGAGGAGCAGCTGAGGGCTAAGTATATGTGTTGTAATTCTGCGCGTCAGATAATGGTGAAAAAGCTCCAGTTTTCTCTCATGCTCTCTTTGCTGTTTGTCTTACTGTTCAGATTTTTAGGAAGCAGTGAAATAATCTTAAGAGTAATCTTTCTTAACTTTTTTAATTTCTGTTCCCTCTGCATTGTTGATAAAAGTCACAAATCATTTGAGAAGATGATACTCTCAAATACCAGTATTCTTGATGGCCTTTGTCATAAAAATAAAACCCCATGTGAAACTGAGGAACATATGAAATTCTGGGTTTAAAAAATGGATAAACAGTAGTAGATATGGTAGTGGGTACATTGCCAAAGATCAAATTTTTCACACATTTAGTAAGTAAGTATATTAATTAGTGCTTGAAAATGTATTTGTATCTCTTATCTACTAGCCTATTTACAGAGTACAAAGGAAACAAAAAGCCTTTGGCAGCATTAATGGTTCAAGTATTTGAAAGACTATTTTGCCACTGGGAATTATGATAACAATAAAGTTTTCTGTGAGTCTGACAGTAATATGTTGCCATCTCTTGAATCACAAACATAGAATAACATGGACCCAGCATGTCCTAATAAACAGAGGCAAGAAGCATTGCACAGACCTTATTTGTGCCGCAGGATCACCCCCAGACCCTATTTTATGAAGTTTTGCCTGTAAGAAGATGAGCTTGCTGAAGATGAGCTTGCTGTGCACACAGATGATGGATGAGGCTGGAAGGGGTCAGAGAAACAGGAAGCCACTTGGTCACAGTCATACAAAAAGAATAGGAGTGAAGTCTCCTCACTCCCAGCCCCGATGTGGTATCCAGAATTCCACACTGCTGCTTACTCTGTGTGCTCACCTATTTCCTAAGCTCAACCACTGCTTGAAATCTGAGCCCACCCACCCTGGATGTGACAATAAGCACCACCAAAGTTCTCAGTGGGTAGGTTGAATGGACAGGTTTAGCATATTACTTAGCAAGTGTAGTATCAGATTTCTAGTTTTATCTGCAGGGACCATAATTCCAGCTGTATTTTAACATCAAAATAGTACATTAGGCAAAACGAATGTGGCACAAATAGTCAGTTTATCATCTCTGTGTTTCCTCTGTACATGTGAGGGGTTCAAAGTTGCACCCTCTGTACATAAGAGATTTTTGAAGTTGCTTCACAGACCAAAGTGTAGTGTGTGGGAAGGCCTGCAAACTAGTGGTCTCTGCAGCCAAGTTTTTAGATTCAGGGATGATTGACAAAGGAAACGTTTTGTTTCAAGCAGTTTGAGCTTCAAGACGAATAATTAACTTGTACCAGCTTTTAAGCATGTCATAACCTCTGTGGATTCTTTTCCCTGGTACACTCTGTTCATCTTAAAATAAGTGATTTTGTAGAAGGAAAAAAAAAGAGAAAGTCAGTTGTGCTGAATCAAACATGCAATTTTATGGCAAGCTAAATCCCTTCTGTAGTGAGAGGTGGGGCGGTGAGATTGCTTCCTTTATGGTGCAGTGTGAGTGCAACAATGGACTCAGGGAGAGAGGTAAGTATCCCACAGCTACAGGAAACATTGTCCATGTTGTACATTATCTCCCAAGTCCAGTATGGGAATGTTCAGCTGTTATACTTGAGTCATGACATGTTCTAACATTACAGTCATTACAATGACTCAGGAATTTCTTGAAAAACAATTCTTCACTCTGGCATTTCCTGAGATTTTTTTTTCCTTTCTGGATAAAAACTTTCTCTTCCAAGGTTTTGATCTGTTCATTTATCCAGGCTCTGGTACTGTGGGACACCATCTGGAGCATCAGTGACTGTCTGTGTGCAGTTGTAGCGAGATGATTCTTACAAGAGACCTCTGAGTACATTCCCTGCTCAGATGTAGTCTGCCAGCAGCAGAGCTGACACTTCGCAGAAGTTTTGGATAGAGCTGCTCCATCACACACGTGCTTTCCATTCAGGAAGTCAAGCCTTTCAGGAAGCATCTGAGCTGCTCCACAAGTTCTGTCTATATTTTCTCCCTGCATGCCCAGATTTGTTCTGTCCCTCGTGTGCACAGCAATGAGCCCCCAAAGAGCAGGTCTGACATGATGTGTCCAAGGTGCTGAGCTGGGACTGCACGGGTGTTGCACAGCACATGTGTAAGTATTTCAATCTGAAATTATTACAGGAACCCCAAAGGCTGTGCCTTGTGTTTACCTGAAACAGTTGCAATCAGAAACAGTTGCTGTGGCAGAACACAGAGCCCTGAATTGGTTTTGTGTGGATGAGTGAGAGACAGCAAGGGAAGGAAGAGCTCGAGTTGATTCTGCTGTCACAGAAAGTGCTCCTGGTCCTGCAATCTTTGTGTGCATGTGCTTAGAGCAACTGCAAGCAAATGTGTGAGTCCAACCATCCTCCTGAGACCAGGCAATCAGACCATGGACAGACAGCCCATGCAGCACACGTGTCCTGGGGCTGAGATGTGCAGAGCTGTTAACATGTGATAACAGGTCAGGTTTGCACAGGGCAGTCCCGAGCACAGGCACCAAACATCACCCCTCTCGGCAGACACAGTGGCTTTCAATGCTTAGGACAGACTTGCAACTTGTGCTTCACTTGCAGTGTTTTTTGAGGATTACTTTTCCTCTGAAATACAGGAGAAAATTTGTTTCTGAATTTCCATAGAAGAAAGACGACCTTTACAAGTGTGGCAGATTATTTTAATCACTGATGGAAATACATTGTGTTGTGCAGTCATTCCTATTCACAGTTTATTTATACCGCATGGAATATCAACATTCTAAATTTTCTGCTTACTAGAACATGGCCAATATGCTCAGATGTGGCAGAACTTTACTTGTTTCAAGCTTCATTTTCTGCTCTTCTGAAAATTTATTTGCTTTAGAAATTACACTTTTGTGCAAACTGTTGTCAGATAATAATTAGAGCTTCAGCTGTCAGCCAAAATACACCAAAGCCATGGCTCTTCTGTTTGCACTCCCTTCCTTCACTATCCACTAAGGCAAATTAATTACCCTGTGTTCCTTTGGCAACTCAGCAGGAGGTAAATTGGTTTGGTAGAAATGAAAGGGAAGAGACCAAAAGAAAATTGTCAATCGATTTGGTAAGTTTTAATTTCTCTTTGCTGCATTGTTGTGCAATATCAAAGCCTGAAAATTAAATGCCTGTGATTGTTCTGCTCATTGTCCTAATGCTGCTGGCACAGGAACTGTTAATGTAAGAGAAAATGTCAGGTGGCTTTTAAAATGGCAGCTAAAGGGCATCATGAGGACTTAAGAAATCTGTTTCCTTTAATTTCTGATGAGCTTTATCATACATTATATTTGATATTGAATAACATGGACTTGATTTACTTTTTTTTTGAAGCTTCCGGTACCTTGGTCTTTGCACATGGAAGGTTGGGTGGGATTCCATCTTCATTTTTTCATGAAAATAAAGTTGTCTCTTTTGCTAGTCTAGGTCACCTTCCATTATATCCAGTGGGTTGGTTTTATATATATAAAAAAGTGCAATGTTGTGGAGTGTGTGTTTTGCTCCTACTCTTTTCACCTGGGTTTAGGTTAAAGAACTGAAGAGTGAGGCAGAAGCACAACACCTACACATAAAGGGAAGAGACACTAGGGTTGAAAGGAGCTGCAAATATTAGAAAAGCTGCTTTTTTTTTCTTTTTACTTGATTTTATTTATCTTATATTTAGGGGCAAGCCTGGGAAGTTCACAAAATTCATGTATGTTGATTCTGTCATACACAATAATTCTGGTTCCTTCACTGAAGGGGTTAAAGATCTAAAGATCTGCCTTTCATCTCAACCTTCAGCACAAGTGCAAATTGAAAGATGTAAATCTGATCTCACAAGTCTAGACATAACTGTCAGCTACTTTTAGCCATTGTTCTGTATTGATTTTTATGTTCTTAATTCTATTTAATGAACAGGTTATTTTTCCCTTCCTCTGTAATTCTGACCTTATTCAGTAGAATCTCAATCTGCAACTCCCCTTTAACTTTCAAAAAAAATCTCTTCCAAAACAGGTTCAGAAAGCAGTTTCCTGTGAATTTTTATGAGGATGTTATGAAAATTAGGGTTGCATTTTTGACCCCATTTAATCTCCAAGCATCTGGCTTGCACTGTTCTGTTTGGTGACGTTCCTTTCCCCCAATATGACTTTGATAAATACTTTTAGTAGGCTGCTTACCCTCTGCAATTCAAAGCATTGGAGTTATTTACTACACTCCTGCAAACTTTCCTATTGTTTCCACTGTCCTTTGTATCAAATAAGTTGGAGAGCTGCACCAGCTTTGCAGGAGATTGATTATGTGGCTGTTGATGGCTGCTTCTTTGGTAGTTTTGAATTTCAGGGCAGAGTAAGAAGAACTGTGCAAGTACTATAAAATTATATCTTTCTTGCTTTTATTTTCCCTTTGCACATGATGCTTTTATTAAGATGATATACTATTTTTATTTGCCATGAAATCTTAGTTCTACAAAACTAATTTAGTTCAGATGGAAATACTTGACATACGAATTTTAAAGAACTTTGATGTCCTATAGGACAAAATTCTTTTCAGGAACCTTTAGTCAACAAGCTGTATTTTTACCATCAGTAATATTTACTATTTTTTTCATAGCATAGTAGTACCCCACTGTGAGCAAATACCCATTGTAGTAGGCACTAAACCAACACTGATTAACAGAATTCTTGCCCTGTATAATTTACTGTCTGAAAATGAACATAGAGAGGAGAGGAAAGAATTTTTTAATTCTCCTTTTACAGAGGAAAAACCTGAATGGCTTTAAGACATTTCACTGCTGTTGAAATCAACTAATGGATTCAAGGGCCACAATCACTCTCTGTATAATTAACAAGAGGGAAGACACCCAAGTTAGACACACATGTCCCAATAAAAATACTGGGGAAAATTAACATAGTATAAATTACCCCCAAATACATAATAAATCATACAGTAAATCAGGATATGACCATCTGTTGGTGGAAAACACTCTTCCAGTATGAGTATTGGCAGCAAGAAACCCAACTATATTCATGGAAATGTGTAGTTCAGTGCTCGGATGATCACAGAAAATTGAGGTGTCTCAGGTATCTGGCCAGAGAGAACTTGGAGTTTTGTGTTTGTCCCTGAAAGCTCCTGGTAGAGACTTCAGTGCTCAGTGTCCCAGAGTCATTGTGGTGTGGGGGTTGTTTGTTCTGCAGCACAGTTATAAATACATAGGTTATAATGCTTTTGTTTAACAGGGGAAATACCCGTTGGAAGCACAGAAATTCTTTGACATGTGCAATGTTTTCCCACAATAAAACCTCTCACTGATCTGTGGGAGATCTTGGGCTTTGGATCTCTACTCTGGATATCCCCCAAACAAGGAGATAACCTGATAAAACTAAAATCCTGAAGTTTTTCTAGGAACTTGTATAAAAAGCCCCTATGAACAATTCTAGAAGAAGACTGAAAAAAGACTCCTTAAAACTATGCACTCAAAATGAGAGGAATGTGTCTGGTTATGCCACCCAAAAAAACAGGTCAAATACAGTTCTTGAAAGCCAAAAATTATATATAAGCTTTGCTGCCTGCTCTGCCATTTATTAGCAGCCAAACTGATGTGAGCCAGCTCATTCTGTGTAAAACAACAACTAAATTTAAAATGGCATCATTTCATTGAACTATCCAAGCAAATTCTTTATTTTTAAGAAAATTGAGTGTTTCATAATTTGTGAGAAGCTTAACTTTTGTTATTCTCTTGACACAGATTATGGTATAAAATAATTAGATAATTTGAAGACCTATGTAAAACTCAGATGTTAATTTTTCCTAAGATAGTTCACTGAATCCATATCTCTGTAGTTAACTTACAGATTGCTCTGTTTCAAAGTTTGAAGAGGAACTGCTTTTCCATTATCTCCCTGGATAACAGAAAATCCCCAATAATTAATGCCAGATCCTCAGCTCTGATAGTTTCATGGAAACCATTAGGTCGATGCCAGTTTACATTTGAAGATCTGACCCAGCAGGTATAAAAATGAAAATGGCAAGGCAAAAAAATATGAGCAATTTGATATCAATAAAAATGTGCACGAGGTCAGGAAGGACAGAGCCTTTTCAAGTTTTCCTTTGACTTTTTTATCCTAAAGAATAACTTTTTTTTTCAGTCATTGAGCAAGGTAATGCACAGCAAATAATAAATTACAGAAGAAAATAATCTGCTGCAATAAAACCTGGGCAGAGGCCCAAGTATTTGTTCCTAAAATATTTATTTTTCCTCAGCTGTATTTATGCGTGAATACAGTGATGTTTGTAAAACAACTATTGAAAAAATGTAACATTTTGAGTTATGCATGTTCCCCTCAAAAAAAGTTTTTCCTTTTCTAAAATCCAAACTTTGACCTTCCTGAGATTTCACTATCACAACTGACAAGTTCCAACTGTTTTTATTTGACAATGTCTGCAGAAAAAGAAATTTAAATTTGGAAGTTTGAAATAGGTTTCTGACATAGAAAGTTATTTAGTTGACCAGAGAAGAAATTGTAATAAATCAGAGGACTAGTTGGTCTCTCACTTTGAAGAATAAATACATTCATTAGTTTGTATTGAAATTATGGCCACTATAACTTATGCCCAGAAAAGATGTATTAAAAATTATTTACAAAACAAAGTTGAATCAGAGACAAATACAGAATTTGCTGTTAACAAGGAGGTGCTCTCTTTGTATTTCACTGGTAAAAACTCTCAAATAAAAATTGCTTTAAGGAAAATTACACCTTAAAAACGAGGTTAGTGGGAAAAAAAAAAAAAAAAATAAAGAAAGCTGAGATCTGAAGGTAGTAAATTAAAAGTTTGAATCTTCCTGCGCCAGAGCGAGAGAACTGTGTCTGAAGGCGCGGGGTGTGCAGCCCCACATGTGATTAATTAATTAGCTGCGCCCCGGTGGGGAGATAAAAGAACAACCAGCGGCTCGGCTGGGGGAGCTGCGGGCACGGGACGGGCGGGGGCTGCCCTGCCCTACCCCGGAGATGAAAGCCGGGCTCGGTACACCTGCTGTGGGCACAGCGGCCCCGGGCCCTGCTCACACAGCACTGCCCAGACACCCGGCAGCAGGCTCGGGCTGCTCTGTTTGCTTTGCCGCTGACCCGTGTTGGAGCCCTAAACACATTCCTAGAGCAGGACGCGGGGATGATGCTGAGGATGCTGCGCTAAAACGTGTGCCTGGCTCGTACCCCGCTGGGAAACTGAGGCAGGAGCGCTCCTGGCTGGCACTGCCAGTCCTGCTGTGCCTGTCCCCCCTCCAGCTGCGTGGCAGCAGCGGCTCCCCAGCCCTCTCACGGAGGGGTGATGGCAAAGACAGCCCTGACTGGTGAGGAGCTGCCCAGAGAATCTGGGCACAGAGAGCAAAATAGATTCTCCTCCGTAGTGGATCCTATGGAGGGGCAGTTCCTTGTCTCGAATGGTGTCAGTGTATGGTGGGGCCTAACCCGTTATAAGGAATGGAATATATGGAATCAAAGTGAAATTCTATATGGGGCAAGAAATGGGGTGGTCTTTAAAGCAGGGTGGTCTTAAACTGAGGTTTAATGTATGTACAATATACAAACATTTTTGACAGACCATTAACACCTATAATCTTGTAAATATTTGCAATTTTCTAGATCATAAATATAGCTGCATAAGCAGTTCTTTCAGGACATCATTTATACTCCATTAAAGGTTAATTTACAAGTTAGTACCTTATAGAAAGAAGATATGTGTACTTTTATGTTAACTTTCTGTAAAGGGAGACTGGTGTCTCCAGCAGCAATTTGTAATTCTCCTGTGACACTCCCAGTGGCACCATTCAAAGCACTATTTGAATTCTTTTCATCAGCTCATGTTCACAGCAAACTTAATCTTCTGTTTTGAAGACGGAGAGAGAAAGAAAGAGGGGGGGAGAAAAAAGAGCGAGATCTTAGGCCTTGTGTCTGTGTTCCCAAGCATCCAAGTGTTTGTTTAAGCGGTGTCCCCTGACACACATCCTCATTTGTCACAGCTCTGATGGTACCTGCTGCTGCCGCTGAGCCCGGCTCAGCCGGCGGGGCTGCGCTGGCTCCGGGGAGGGGCAGGGAGCAAAGGGGGAAAGAGTGGGGGATTGACTCTGAGGGCTAGGACTTTATTCACTGTAATGGCATTTGTGCTTTCGGAACATCAAAGGCCAGAAAAAAGGTGGGGGCAGGGGGAAAGAAAGAAAATTGTTCACTGTAGAGCCAGTCAGGAGCTTTCAGAAGTGCCTGTGAGAAATTAGGTGCCTCTCTGCACATTTGATCATCTAACTTTGAAATCCTGATGAGAGAGCTTAGAGAAGGATCTGAAGAGAAGGGAGAATAACCACTCCTAAGTTAGGACTATTGGGGAAGAATGAACAAGGAAGGTGCCAGATTTAACTGAATTTTGGTTTATTTTCTTTCTCTAAATGCCAGCTTTCCTTGTTAAGCCTGGTAGTTAAACAAATGAGGGGCTTTAAAGCGGCAGTTAGCTGTAGATTTACAGGAAAAAAGAAATCTGTTGTAAATGCATATACTTTGTTGTCAGCTATTGGGATAAAAGAAAGCTTTCTCAAATGGTATGGTATGAGTTCCAATGGTCTCTATGAGTTTATTCACCTTCCATAGGATTTCCCACGAAGAGAGATGAAAGCTTTATGCTTGTTACTCACCATGTAGTATATGTTTATCTTAGTTATTCATATCTTAATGCTGTAAGGATTTCAGCAGCTTTTTTTTTCCTATTTCAGACTACTGTGCACATTGCAGAATGTTCCAAGCTTCTGTATTTCATATAGTGAGTTTCTTTCAGCGGGTTCCATGCACAAAGCAGAGGGTGGTCATTATGGTGCATTCACACCACACTAAATAGGAGCTAATTAGGTTTTCTTACTGTACTGTTTTCACTGGAAAACTCTTTATAAAAATTGAAGCTTTTCTCAAAACACAATGACATCAATGCTTGAATAATTTCCTCAGACTTAAGAATAGATTTCTGACTAAGGGAAGAGAGAACTGGAAACTTTGACCATTGTACATTGGATTTGTGGTCTTTCAGTCCATACTTACATTTCTTCTCTGGAAAAGGCAGATCAAGGAGCAATTAAAAACTCACAGGCTGCAGGTTGGAGTGGAGAGGGGGAAATGACCTTCCCTCTTACCAGGTTAGTGATCTAATTGCACCACTGTACAGTCAGTTCAATCTGTCAGAACTGCTCCTCTTAGTTTAAACAATTGCTTGTCAACTCAGACAAGAACTTTCTGAGGTGCTGCTTGTAACCTCAGACTAGTTTTTCTCAATATTTATAAAAACACATCCTTATAAATATAGTGTTGAACAAAATAACTGCCTTCTTGAGGCTTGAATGAATTGGCATGTATTTTGGGATGAAATTCAGGGGAAAGTCTACCATAAATGTAGCTGGAGCTCCACCAAGCTCCAGGAGGTCTCTGGAGTGCCAGTGATAGTGCTGTGAGTCCCAGTGTCATCCTCAGGCCTGGAAATCACAGTGTTTTCCATGACCAAGGAGGCATTTTTGATTATTTTGACAAGCTCATCAATCTTGGTGCCAAGGACCAACTGTGTGGCACGATGTTGCTGTTTAATGCCTTGTGCTGGGTGGCACAAGAATCCCAAGGAGGGGTTGGAGAGGAGCATATTGAAATGGCAGAACTGCACAGCTCAGTCACACGTCACTCAGTGCCCTCAGGAGGCACCAAAGGGGTTGTTCTGTTAATTGGAGTGCAGGGGTTTTATGTGCATATCAAAAGTGTGGGCTTCATTTATCTTGTAGTAGTTACCATAAATAGCCTTATTATAGCTGATGGTGTAAGTGGGTGGGCAAAACAAGAGGAATCATAAAGGGAAGTCTAAAATGATTCATTCACTAGGGAAGTCATCAAAGAACAGTTTCTTCCTACAGTCACTCCTGAAGGGGCTGCGGGGGGAAACATGAGCTTTAATGGCTGTGGAAGTGCTTTAATATAATTTAGCTTTAGAAACCAGTGAGCCTCAGTGTGTGCAAAGCCCCTCTCTATTTTGGTGGTACTGGGCCTGCTTGTAGGTCTCTGACTTGCCATTGCACACTTGAGGCAGTTCAAGACTATATTAAAGAAGCAACTTTAATAAAAGCCTGAGAATGTGGATCAAAGCAGAATTGATTCTATTAATTTTGTTTCCTAGAATGGAAGCTACTTCAGCTATGTTAGAAACTTAAAGGGTTGTCTTTTAACTGTTAAATTCACTGTTTAAAAATCTAGCAGACTTGCTTAGAATTGCATATTTTTAATGTAAATTTGTGCAAAAATATGTTCAATTGACTCATCTTTGAAGTAGTGCAATGTCACAGTTACTAAGGAAGCTTTACAGAAAGTTGCTTGGGGGCACCATTTATGTGTAACATCTTTCTGATGTGATAACTTTGTATATTTTACCATGAATGTGGCACTTACACTTATCAAATGAATATATTTTACCTTTTAATTTAAAGAATGATGAATGGAGGCGAGAGCAGTTTTTCTTTGCTGCTGTGAGGGACTGGAAACGTACCAGAGTTTATGAAATTGCAATGTTATGGTTTGTTTATGACATAATAAAGGCATCGATCAGGAAGGGTTTATTCCTGCAGTAGCAAAGTTAATGAGATATTAACCAGCACTTTACAGCTTGTTCAAAGCTATCATTCCACTATTTTGCAAGCCCTCCAAATTCCTGCTTTTATAGTAGTGTTAGTGTGAAAGAAGACATTTTAATGTTTTCCTGTAATTTTAAAAAATGCTCTGTTGTAATTGCAAACACAAGAAAGCAATTTCATTATTGCAATGAATTCCTGGATCTAATGAGTTGTCATTAAGCTGTTTTGCATTTACTAGCTTGTTGTAAATTGACAGTACATCTTCCTGGGTAACAGCCAGCTTTGCTGAATAACAGTTTGCATGAGTTGAAGGCACTGACAACTCTCGCTGAAGGCACCACAGGTCTGATCTTTCAACATAAAGCATAAATAAATAAACACAACTGCTACGGGGGCAGTTTAGCCCCAATCCCTCTCTGAAGCACCGTATTTCTCAGGATCATTGTCATGAAAATGACCATCAAAGCAGTGAGGAAAATCAAGATCCTGAATTTCTAAGAGTGAAATAACCTAATGGTTATCAAAATATTTGCTTTAGGAAATCTGACACCACTTTTAAAAAGAGTCTTTTATGGCCTTATAACCAGACAGCACAACTGGAGCATCCTCAGACTGTAATGAACAGTTGCTGGATTGCAACAGAAAACAGGTAATTGAGCAGTTGCACAGATTTCTTATATAAAATATCTTTTAATTACTTAAAAGCTATTGGAAAACTCTTTGTCCCTCTCTTCAGTAAGCTGGTATCATTTATATCCCTCTGTATACAAGTGGCTGAGAGTCTGGAGGCTTTCTAGAAAGACAGAATGTTTGAGATATATATAAAAATATTCAAGCAGAGATCCTAAGTTGTTTGTTTAATCTTTCAAGATCCAATAAATTAGGGTGTTGCTTTCATTGTTGCACAGGGCCTGTGTAGTTGTGCTTCATTTAGCTTTTGGAGAAGGAAATTCCTCTTTCCTTTGGCACAAAGTACACCGAAAAGAGGGGGTGTCTTATTTTTTCAGTTGCTACAAACTTCTGTTGTAATTGAAGAACTATGATCAGAAGTTGCTTTTAGAAGTCCCCTGTGTGTTTTCACTTCCCAGACCCTGTCACAAACCCATTCTAAAGATAAGCCTTAACACATCCTGGACTTTTTCTTTCAAAGTTTTCACATTGAATGATCCAGATATACATCTATTGGGACTTTCAAAATCGTGTACCAAAACAGCAGCTTACTTTCTTCTCCTTACTAAAACTGTATCAGTTTAAAGTGGTGAGAATTATTTATCTAAGAGTACAGCTACTTGTTAAACAAGGGATTACTCTACCACAAAAACTAACCTTCCATCTATTTAGGTTTCAGAATAATCTATCCTGTGTCTATCTCTTGGTACTGAACTAATTTTCAGCATGGTTAAGAAAAGTCTTCCACTTTTTCTGTGCTGTCCATCAAAGAATTAAACCCATCAAAACATACTCTTGGAGCATTGAGAGGCTCAGAGCCAGTTGCAGTTAATAGTGGTCAGTAGCTTTGGATTGTAATTTCTGATCCTCCACTGATTGTCTTCCTTTCTCATTTATGAGGTTTTTTGAAGATATTTTTGCATCATTCATTCTCAATATAGTATTATTTTCAGAACAGGGCAGATAATTCAAATGTCATTTTTTGACCTTTTTTAATCATGACCTGTCAATTGTAAAGAAATGCAATTTGGGGTTTTTTTTTTCCTTATCCATTTGTTCCTAGACAAAGAAAAGTATAAAATTCTGTGTTATTTGAAATGTGTAAGAGTGTTCTGCTTGTCTTCTCAGAGATAGAGGTGAAAATGAGGTTATATAGAACTAATATGAAATACTCTTTATATAGAGAAAATGGAATAAAATTCTTTTGTAATTACTTTCAGACTTCCCTTACTTTCATATTTCACTCACAAGCCTACTTTTCTTACCCATCTGTGTATGCTAATCAGTTGTATTAATTATTCCCTATTGAAAGACACTACTTGATAATTAGTTGGTTGTATAATTTGAAGCAAATGCTGTGGTGAATTTTACCTTTCTTTTTATTTGGAAATCATCTGCAAGCAGTTGTCTGAAAAGTGCTATTTACAGAAACTTATTTACCTGGTATTTATACCTAAGGAAATACAATTACTCTCTAATTATGTCTAAAAAACTCATTGTGTGTATCTCATATTCTCTTCTTTAATCTATTCTAACTCTGTTGGTTGCTTTTTTTAGATAGACACTTATGGATGTATTAATTTTCTGTGCAGTAATTCCTTAATTTCCAGCATTGCTTTTCAAGGAAAGGAAAACTTCCTGAGTTATCTCTGAGAAGACATCTAGTTTTGAATCATTGTTTGCTTGGAAATACAGAGGAGATGCTGCTTTGTCTGGAGAGACAGACAGAGGAAATGCAAAGGAACTGTCTCTGCTTTGGAAGATGCCCTGGGACAAACACACCTTGCAGGCAGCAGCTTTTACTGCCAGTTCAAAACGTCCCACTGCAATCCTATTGCATTTTCTTGTAAACTCGGGATCACTCAGTTACCTCCCACCTCACATTTCACAAGTATTTCTGGAATGCAAGTGACATTTAATTCTTGCACTGTCATCTCCTGTGAGCACCATGAGCACAGTTGGAAATACTGTCTGAACTTAGAAACAATTTGCTTCTACATCTTGACAACTGATTGACAACGTGGAACAGCAGTAGCTCAGAACTGCCAAGGTTTGTTAAGGCTGTTTGGCTTGGGATTTTCTGCTTGTGGTGCTTGAATTTAGGGTTGAAGACGCTGAAATAAGTCAGTATTTCTCATGTGCAGTGAGGTTTCATATTTGTAACCTATTGAGAGATTCTCCCTGTCCAAACCTAAGATCTCAGGAATCTGAGAAACCATCAGATCTTTAGGATTCATCCAAAGACAGTCACTTCAAGTAGTGGTTATTATTTCCTTACAAAAAAGAGCCTCCATTATGGAATAAAGATCATATTACATGGAGCAATGGGGCATCACAGAAAATTAGGGAAGATTCATTTCACTTTCAAAGCCTGAACTCCTTATTTTTAATGAGGGCTGTATAAATGATCCTGGCTGAAAGTACCAGCTGTATTATTCAGGATGCTGCATATTAAAATCATGTTCAGTGGTTCATAGATAACTTTGTGGAAAAACTCTGTCCAAAATTTCTGGGTTTAATAATGTACAGCTATGGCTGCATTATTTCTTTAGACTCATATTAGAACTGTTTGGAATTCCATGAATCAGGTTTTTTCTACTACTTATATTTAAAAGATAAATTCTGGCATGAACAGAGGGAAGTCCAGGCAATCTTTGTGGTGGTGGACTGGCACTAATAAGTTTGTATCTGTGCTTCTTCCAGTGTTAGAAAGCAAAACTGCTTCACTTGTTTTTTTGTTCCACAACTTTGTATTCTCCCAGCACAGTGTGTGTGCTGATACCTCAGAGCATTCCACTTTTAGATTGCCTATTTTCACGTTGGTAGTTAGGCTTGGATTTCTCACCCTTCTAAAAAATGGTTCTTTAAGGACTGAACATGTTTGAATGTTCTTTTCTGAGTGTCTGGATGTTTTTCAGAAAATAGGAAGAACTGTAATATAACAATATATCACAGTCTCACAGTTGTATTTAAACTGTGAGACTGTGATGTAATAATGGGTTCAGCAATCAAACTTTTCTGTGATACTAAAATACTGATACTTTGGCTTTTGCTGAAGTACAGATTTATTTTTTAGTGTTAAGTTGGTTTTTAAAACAGCCTCATTTAAAGGAAAATGATAGAATCATTCATTGGCCACTGCCTTTATTCTGTTCTTACTTTCTGTGACCTAATCCATGTTTTTTCTAACACAAGTACCAATGTAGCATGTCAGTGATGTGAAAATTCAGTTCCATGGTAACCTCTTGAATGGGGGAGTAAAAGTCAGATGAACCAAGACTGGAAAAAATTCCAGAATTTCTGTTAATATTGTTGGAACAATATTAATGTCCAATTCTAGCTGTGCCACAGGTACATTGAGGAACAATTAGACAAACCACACTTGCTACTTTGCTTTTCCTGATCCATCTGTTTGCAAGCCATGGAATGCAGTGTTTGTAATTCCAATACAAACCCCCCATCTCTGTACTGAAGTCAGTGTTCTGACAGGCTATTGTAAAAGGAGTTACTCTGCCATTGAACTCCTTCGTTAAAAATCTTTTTCGTGGTTGCTCCTTGTCTGTGATTCAAGGTTGAAGTTGTTCACACCAGCCTGACTTTTTCCTCCCCTGTCTGTAGTTCAATATTTCTCTCAAGAAAAGTCACCTTGTTGATGCTGAACAGCAGGCAACAGAGTCATCTGCTCCAGGAATTCTAAGGAGCCCTGTGATTCATCTTTGACACTGATTCTTCTCAAGTGCAGCTGGAATAACCAAACTGACCTTCTGTTATTCAGCAAATTTAGATAAAAGATGAAGCAAGACAACAAATTCATCCTCCATACCGACAGTTGCTAATGCTCAAGTTCTTTCTAATGAGGGCCCCTAATTAAAACCAAACTACACAGTTTTATTAGAAGGTACAGGCAATAGAAAGATCAGGTGCTTCCAAGTATTGGAGCATATATTTTTCTGTGTATAATTAACTATCTTCCATCTCATTGCAAATGCATGGCTTTGGGCTGCATGAGTAGCAACACTGGATGTTGTATGGAATTTATTGCAATGCTGCTTTGGGAATGTGGACTGAAGCCCAGGTGCAGGAATTCTCCCAGAATGGTGTCTTCAAAGAGGCAAGTTATATTCACAGTTGCAATCATTCAAAAGACCTGCATCGAGTGAAATGCTGCAGAATATGACCTAAAGCATATTATTTACCAGTACAAAAAAAGACACAAAACAGAAATTAAAACCGGTGTGATAAAACTGCACATTTCTAGTTTTGTGGCTTTGTGTGTGTTCTCAAGGGAGGTTGATTTTACAATCAAGAAAAGCATCTGAATCAAAACCTTGGGATTTTTTTTTTGTACAAACACTCAGGTGTCTCACTGATCAGTGTTATTTGAAGGGTAATTCTCTTGCCAGCACTTAATACCTCTAAGACTTCACTTGCCTCAGTGTTGCCTGTAGGAGAGACCCTGCATTGCCACGTGAGAGAATTCCATGCAGGTTTGGGGGCACTCAGGCACAAGTTCTCTATGACACACATGCACCCATATCATGCCCCTTTTTTAAAAAAAAATATGCAGAGAAAAGGTCCTCAGTGAGAGGTTTCACATTGTGTGAATTCAGTTAAGTTTTCCTTGCAGCACCTCATAATTTTTCGGGACAGAGATCATTAATCATTCCAAAGTGTGTAGAAGTTTGTGTGATAGCTGTGAGACCACCAAACACTGACCCTGAAGGAAATTAATTCCTAAAGGTGAAAAGCAAGTGTTTTCTTAATTAAGCCACCTAAGCTGCCTGGGTTGGCAAACATTTATTAACACTATTCAGATGAAGTCAGATTAGCTCTTGGAGCTGCAGAGTGTTGTTTCATTGGACCATGAGTCCTTGTTTCCAAATCAATATTCAATCTTTTAACACACCAGCAAATTATACTCCCCATCTGTCTCCTGTGACAGCTCTAATGAATGTAATCTCTGGATGGTGATGTACAAACACTTTTGAAGTGCTTCATTTATAAAAATATAGGTAGTAGTTATTTATAATATGCTGTTGGGGTGTTGGGGTTTTTACACTTTTTGAAGTTCATTTTTAATATTTTCAATTTGCCACATGTGACTGAAACAGTGAACATGTAGATAACAAAACATTCTTGATACAGGAAACTTCCAGGCCACGTTAGCCTGAGATCTCAATATCTCAGCCAATATCTGTACTCTGGGACTAACAAGTGTTTTACTATGATTTGAAGAACAGAAGGTGATGAGACTGAACCAGCTCAGTGTGGAGCAGGCCTTTCTGATGTGAGGAGACCGAGGAAACACGTCCCAGTGGGCCCATGAACAGGATGGAAGTTGACAGACTTTTGCTGACACCTCAGGACTTGCCCTTTGCCAAAACCCCTCCTGAAGAGGGATTGGGTTCTTTTCAGGAGGTGGCTTGAAGGCTGCAGGCCAAGGATTTTGCTGGGTCAGAATGGGAATATGGGAATTAAACCCAAGGATATGATGGTCTGAATCAGATTGTCTTTGACCTTTTGGAAAACTGAGTAAGGCCAGCTGCAACCTGCCATGAAAAGTGGGAGTTATTTCAGATTCGTTTCTCAACTTCGGTGGTGGTTGATGCCTTAGTCAGGATGTGAAGAAGACAGAGGAATGGGAAGAGAAGATGTGAACTATATCCACCCCAAAAGAATGTTCTTCTTAGGGAGCAATGATCACTTTCTATTCTGATCTGGTCTGTGGTGGTGGGGATGGGAGGCCCAGTTTCTTGCTTACTGAGAGCCTGACATGACTAATTGGAAGGGAGCAGATTCACCACTTTCAGAGCTTAAGGAAAGGGAGGAGAAGATATTTGCATTAACTATTCTCACCACTACATATTGTAAAAGCCTCCACTGCAATAAAAAGGTAATGATTTTTGGCAAAGGATGTTACAGATCTCCTATGTTCTACACAGGAAAGATTTCATTGCATTTCCTGCATTTTAATTTCACTTTTATGGAAATGTTGCACTTGAGGAAAGAACAATCCCATATTTTGAGTTTTGCCACTAATTCTGCTGTGCCCCATACCCCTGTAAAGCATACACACTGATATATCCTTGTTTCTCTAAAGTACAAAAAGGTTTTAACAAAAACTGTTATGTCCACGTGCATTGCCTCTGCAGTAAACCTTGGATCTTTGTGATTTGAAAGCCATCATAAATGCTCAGTAAAAAAATCAATGTTTAAATGGGCTTTTGAACTCAGTATGAAATAGAATGGCATCAGAATATCTGGAATTACTTCACAGCAATCACTTCTATTCTGTTTAGGTTTTTGTATTGCTCCTGTGAGAGACTGGTTTGAAATTCCTCAGAGTTATTTTCATTTTAACTCAAATGTAAATGAACAGCCACATCAGACAAAATGATTGCAGTACGAATTCCAGCCTGTGGAAAACTCTCACAGCCAGGAATTGTGATGCTTCACTGTTACAGAGATGACCTACGGGGCTATTCACCAAAGCTGGTCCAGTGAGACAGATCTCCTTATGGTTCCTCCTCTGATAATGCAGACAAATAGTCTTCTGGCTTGAATTGTTGATATCAGAATAATCTGTCTCCATCATGAGCCGGGCAATTTATTCTCCCCAGTTAAATGCCAGCCTTTGAAAACAGCCCCTCTCTTCCTACTCCTTGTCCTCAGTAGCAAACTTTTCCTGAAGTGGTACCCTCTGGTGTTTGGTTTGGTTAGGATTTTTTGGTTTGGTGGGATTTTGGTTTGGTGGGTTTTTTTCAGTTTGTTGTTTTGTGTTCCTTTTTAAATGCCTGATTCTAATTTGTTAAAGAGAAATCATTGCTTGTACACAGATTTCTGGTTTTATCAGGGCAAACAAGCTCTTCTTTAAGGAGTACCTGTTTAGTAAAATAAACAGTGCCTGGTGTTCATAGAACAGTAGGAAGTTGTTCTCCTGTTATCAAAGTTGTTTCTTTATTCAGGATGAAAAATAATGACACTTGTGTAGTGCTTTATAACAGATGTTCTTATACAACCGGTTTTGAAGAAAAAGGAGATCAATCTTCAGAAATAGGCCTTATATTAGTAAGTACTCTGCTAATTGCTGCATTCACACAAAACTGCAATGACATCTATCTACATTCTTTTGAGGTTTTTTAATGACTGTGACACAACCCTAAAAATGTCTATAGCTTAAAAAAAAGGTGCTTCTCTGGAACTGTGTGTCTGCCTCTGTTCAGCTTTGTTCCATGCTCAACATTGGTAAATTCTCTTTTTTCTTTATTCTTCCCTAATCTAGAAATTGCCAGCTATGAAAAGCCTGTTAATTTCTGTTTGTAATATGTTCTGCTGTAACTTGAATTAAATGCAGTGCAGCTGGGAGTAGTCATGGCCAAACAATACATGGCATAAATTATCTCTATCTGGAGTGCCTGACTAGATAACATAATCAACAGGAGGCTGACAAAACATCACAGTTGCACTGTTGTTGCTGACAACTTCATTATTTCCATGATGTTCAGCTGGATAATTTGTCTCTGGTGAACAAATTATCTTATAGGAGGATAAAGATCTTGAGGAACGAGTATCTTCAGATATGTCCAGTAGCCTTGGGTACTTTTACAGACTTTCTGGAGATGGATGTGTTTGCATGAATTTAGGCTGTTTGGGGTTTTTTGCAATCTGGAGAACAATTACAGGACCCATCAGCAAAAAGTGAGCTCAGTGTTGGTTTTGCAGTAGGGCAGCATTCCCATCAGGCAAGGTTGGTGCACACTCCTTGGCAGGTAAGTGGATCACTAAGGTAACAGCAGCTGCTCTTTGATTCCTTGGTTCAAACAGCAACGTGAGGGACTTCTTATACCAAGGTATTTCTGTCTACGTTGTCACACTCCACTAAGTACTGTTTTGCAGCTCAGACACTCCAGCACTGATTCTGTTCCACTGCAGCCAGAAGTTATTATTCTCAGGAATTTTCCAGCTAAAAAGACTACACTGTGACTGTACAAAAAACATGCCACCTTTAAAGAATTCTGACCAAACAGTTCTGAGATACAAATACCATCCTCTGAGCCACAAGCAGCAAAGCCCACAGCTCCAAGGCACTGCTGCTGTACAGGTTGTCACAAAGCTGGAGACCCTTTGGCCTCCCCATCCCTTCCTGTGGAACGGAGTCTGCAAGCCCCAGGTGCTGGTGGATGTGCACCACCCTCAGCCCTGCAGCAGAGCCTGGGCACGCTGAAATGCAGGCTGTGCTGAGAGCAGCACAGGTTGGCAGCCCTGGCTATGAAGGGAGCCTGGAGGAGCCAGGGCTGCCAAGCTCAGTTCCAGTTAGTCCCTTACATCACGGGCGTCTCAAATATTTCAAAACACTCGGGAAAATTATTTCATTGGGAAATTTTCTAAGCCTAGTCCAAACAAAATTTTTCCTCTTCACTCACAATTTCAGAATTTCTTGAGTTTGATCATGTCTGTAACCTATGAACTGGGAAATATTTGTCTTTTTTTTTACAAGCATACTGAATACTTCTGTGTTTCTGTGGATAATAGGTTATTTGCTATGGACTTGGATCAAGAACACTGGCTGAAGGAACTAGTGAAACTGTAAGACTCAGATCAATGTCCTTGAGGAAACACAAGAAACCAGGGAATAAGACAGAGAATTAACAAATCGGCAAAGAGATATGTGTGAAAGATGATAGGTAAACAGGGAGCCAGAGAGGCAGGAATTGCCAAAACCAGAGTTGGAATTTACTACAGTACCTTACAAGTATAAATGCTTGCAAGAAATAGTGAGTGTGGGGGGTAAAGAAGGATACACTTTTATAGGCTTTTAGGGGGGTTGTTTTGTTTTTATTTTACTTTTCCCATTGCATACTTTTGACTGTATCAACAAACACCCCAATATCTTGTTTCAGGGAGCAGAGTCCCTTTAACCACCTTTCTAGTCATGGATTTCAAAATGAGAGAGCATGCAGATGCCAGAGTTATCCTGGCCATGTTACTTGGAGTTGGGCTGGAGATCCCATTCCCAGGAACTCCTTCTGCCTGGCTCCATTGCCAGACCCCGGCTGCGACAGCACAGGACATCAGATCTGACAATTGAGCAATATTTGTTCTTTTAGGGGGATTATGAACCGTTTAATCTTTGTCTCTTATGACGGTGACAGCTTTACCATTGACTAATTTGGAAGAAAAGTCAGGCTCCCTGTGAGTTTCTTTGCTCCAAACTTCCCACCCAATTTCCAGACTATTGGTCTACCAAACGTTTTTCACAAACTCAGTGGGGGCCATATAAAACAGGGGCATCTTCTGGGGATGGAGGAAGTGCTGGCTACTGGAATGCCATCTGCGAGGGAGAGCTGGGCATCGGGTTCTGGGCACAAGGCGGTCCCCGCGTGGCCGCTGCTCCAGGGACCACTCCAGGACTTTGGAGAACTGGGCGAACGCTGCCACCTATCGATGCAGGACGCGAAAACCTGGGACAGGGAGCAGCGCTCAGAGCTCCTCATCCCTCTCCTCCCTCAGCCCAGGAACGTCCCAGTGTCCGGAAGAAACAGGATTTGCTGAATGAAGCAAGTGGCCAACACAAGAACAAAACTGTCTGTGGTGTGTAAAGCTGAGAATGGTCCAGTGTGAACGCTCTGGTGACAGTGAGGGTGAACCAGCCAACCTGGGTGGCCTCTTGGAATGAAATGTGCCACTAAACAAACATCTTCACAAAAATGGGGAGCTTTAGCAGCTAATAATAGTGACAACTTGTGGAATCAGCTCATGGTGTGCACTGCAGGTAGGCAACCTTTAGAGGCATCAATCATGGAATGGAAATCTGTGGCAATAGTTAAGTCAGCAGTGTAAGTACAGCCAGAGAAATAGCCTGTTCAAATACTGAGTGTGAAATATCAGCAAGTGCAGTAATAAATGGGTGACAGCTCCCAGCCATCTCATGGAAGCATCAAAGACTTGAGAAAAAAACCACATTTCTGTACAAGATCAGACTAACAGGTCTGCTTCCCTGTGTTTGTCAGAAACTCAGGTGTTTGCTTTCTGGAGGTCTTTCAGTCTTCTCCATATCCACAACTAGATAAAGTGCATCTTGCACTTACATATACACACTCATTATTAATTTTTAATGATCAATTTCATGTTTTTATAATTTGGAAAATTTATTATTACTTACTTTACTGAGTGTTGGTTCGTGTCTTCTGGCTTTTGAACAGCTTAATAGTGAACTTATATTCATAGGTCAGGAAGATCATCAGTATGTTTACTTGATATAAAAAACCCCTGACTGTCTTTCACAGAACTAGCTTGGGCATGAAAACATCTTGATTTTTGCTAGTCTAATAATTATTCTTTGGGTTGCAGTAGAAAAGTAATTATTCTTTGGGTTGCATTATAAAATCTGAAATGCCAACTCTAAAGGAGCTGCTTTCCACCAAGCTGAAGGGAGCAAGCAAAGGGCAGAAGGAGGAGTATTTATTGACCCACACTGAAAATTTGTAGAAAATGTTCAAGAAGAGATTAATTTCAGTAAACTCACTTTAGGTTTTTCACCCAAAAAGGGCTGGAAATTGAGAATTCCTTCACAAGTGAGTACCAATTTGAACTGATTTAGACCTTTCAGATTTTCAGCATGCTTTTTTACCAGATAGTATCTCAGTGTTAGAGAGGTGTTTGGTGGTTTTAGAAAGATTCCCAATTTCCTCCTGTTGGGAAGGAGCAGTGACCTCAGTGAGCTGTCCTGCTGCCTCCTGATAATGATCCTCAGAGGGGGCAGAACAAAGAGGGAATCCTATGCACATCCAGCCTGTGATTTTCACAGTACAGGAGAAGGAATGTTGTGCATATTACATTATTGCAGCACTTTGTAATTCTCTGCTGCAGTAAAACATTCTTGTTATGTCCTTGAAATACATACCTGTGCATCTTCACACACACACATGTGTGGACAGGCATGTTTATGTGCATACAGAAAAACCCTCAAGGAATGCTTTGGTCTGTATCCAGATTGATTTGAAAATACAGCCTAAGTTCAAGTTCCATGGAAACATCAGGCCTGGGACTACATTTGAGGTTCAGCTCCTTGGGCCAAAGGGTCCTGTGTCTGAATAAAACCAGGGAATTTTTTTCAGCCAACTGTAACACTCGCTCTGGTATCCCCTTAAAAATAATCAAAAATATTTTTCTGCAGATATGACCGAGCATTGACTATGACAGACACAGGAACTAGTGTGTTTTAATTCCTTTCTGTTGCCAGATGTTACACAGGAGTGTTCTGGTTACACGGATTTAACCCAGTGGACTGTCCAGAAGGATAATGATTTTCTAGATTGTTGTTTATCTTTGATTATCACCTACACTATTTTTAGAATCCTAAGGCTGTGTGTGCCTATTCCATATTTGACTATGCAACATTTTTGTGGATTTCTGTAGGATCCTGCATTTGCCTTTTTTTGCCCTGTTAATTAATTTTATTTTGAAATATCACCATTCTCCTATTCTGGAAGCTGCTAATGCCGACATTACAGGACCTGTTTCAGCTGCAACACACGCACCAGTAGAGTTTGTTTCTTATCCATTTAATAATCTTTTTTTAAGCATAACCTGCTCAGGCTGGGAGCTTTCCAGTGATGCTGCAGATGTCCCGCAGCTCTGGCTGTGGTTGCTGCTTTTGTTGCTATGATTGCAGGCAGCTGTAGTGCTTGCTTCAAGAAACAACACATCACATGCAACAAGCATTACTGCACTGAGTGCAGCACTGTGATTCCTCCCCCCCTTTTTATTGTTTTAACACAAAACCAACTGCCTGAAGATGGCTGCATTAGTGTCTTTTTGCTCATACTTCATGGCAAATTAATTACAGTCGCAGTTTTGTTTGCTCTGGCAGTCGTTCTTTTTTCTACTCACACGCTGGGCTGCTCATCAGTTTTAAAGGCTACAAGAAGCAAAAAGCACACAGAAGTCATGGCATCTTTGACATGGAGACAAGAGATTCACATATTAGTCACCCCTAGAGCTGCTCAGGTAACTCATATAGAGTTAAGGTGCCAAACATTTTACCTGTGATACAACACTATTTGCTTTAAATACTGTTTTGCTCTGAGATTTTTATCAGCAACCTTGGACTTCTATAATTACTAGAAATAAGCTTTTCCATATCTGATCATTCATGCAGTGTAAGGAAGAGGTTTCCTCATTCTGCCCAGAGGCTGAGCCAGCAGAGACAGCAAAGCTAATGTGATTCATTGAATGAAGACAGTGGACAATTACCAGCAACTTGTTGACGTTTTGCCTTGGACAACCTAAGCTGGTAAGTCAAATTTAACACTTTAATACATATATTCTTAATTATTAGTTTCAAGTATGAGATGGTTTCATAAACATATAATGTGGAGTGGTTTCTCAGCTCTTGTGTTCTCCTAAAATCTGAAGTTGATGCTTTTACAGCTATGCTGTGCCCTACTAGTGCACCTGTCTGAGCAGTGTAGCATGTATGTGCCACAGACAACAGAGAGTGATCTGCAATTTAGGCTTTTTTTTCTCTCTCTGTAATATTTTTTAAAGGACATGAATATTAGGTCAGTAATTGACAAAAAAAAAGGGGTTGCTAAGGGCAGCTATTTCATATTCATTTGCATTTGAATTTGAACTTTAAAGCACCCTCATTTTAGGGGGATAAAATGGTTACTTTAGTGCTTAGAAGCACAAGCAGAAATCCGACCACAGGATGTGCAGCATGAAATGTGTGTTGGGAGCCCTCAGTCCCTGGCTTGGCACATGCAAGGTGACAGTCACACAGATGAGACTGGTTTGGTGGATATTTCCAGGGCTGTGCAGTAACTCCCCAGAGAACTGCCTGAGACTTCTGGTGGGTTTTAATTCTTGGAAATGCAAACTGGTATTAATTATGAATAGTCATAAGGGGAGCTACTGTTGTTCTTCTGTCTAGTTCTGCCTTTTACTGAGAAACTTTGTGCTGTGCTGCTTATTGCAGTTCTCAGCTTGCTGTGGGAGTGCAAGTTGGATCACACAGAGCTACTCCAAACCACAAGGAGAGGTCCTTATTTCATCCTGACCTGTGGGAGAGGCTTCCATAGGCAAAACTCAAGTGAATCAGTTCTGGACATCTCCTGTTTCTAAACTATTAGTCTTTGATATGCTGTAATGATTTTAGTTGTGGCAATGATTTATCCTGAGGCAAAGTGCATTTCAGCTGGGGATTTGTTATTTCAATCAAGACAATGCACATTTCAGGACTTCACCTGATTGGTGAGTCAAAGATTTGGTTGTAAAAAAACACCAGATTAGTAACTTTAAAATGGAGCCTCAAACTGCTGTCATGAAATAGTTTATGTCTGCAAAAACAAATTCCAGCTTCCAAAACACCCCCTAAGCTCACCATCATAGAATCATGTGAATTGAGCTGTTTGTTTTCCTTATTTCTTATGGGTTTACCCAGGATTTTGCCCCTATCTCATTCACATTGTTCTCCTGGGAGTTGTTTCTACAGCCTAATAAGATCACACTTCCAAAAATTTTCCAGAATATGCAACTTACCTTTCTCTTTTTGTTTCTTACCTTGTGACCAGCAAACATGTGAAGTATGGTAATCAGCAGTAGCATTTTGCATCTTAATATTTCAGTACACTGGTGAAAAAATGTAGTTAATTTGCATTATGCTATTCCAGCTCCTGCTTTATTGTTCCGTGTTTGTTCCCTGCACTAGTTCAGGATATTGATGGTGAGTGTACAGGAAACATTTCCATGTTTCAAGTAATTTGTGATGCCCCAATTCTGTGGGGAGAGCAAAGATGCCACCTGTTTTATTGTTGAATAGCTGCAAGTTTTACAGTGTAAACTCACTTGCTCTTGACTTAACAGAAACTTTGATGAGATTGTAAAGGATTCCCTGCTCTTCTTACATCTGTGTCAGTCTTGGGGGTCTGACAAAGCTTCCACGTGAAACATGGACAATCTTGAGGGTGTTTAGGTTTGCCTGGTAAATGCAAACTGCCCCCTCTCTCCTGAGTTATTACTGACTGTGTGGGATTTGGTATTCAATGACTGTTCTCTTGGAATCAAATTATTTGGGGAAATTGAAACTTCCTTCACAAGCATGTCTATGGCAATTGTTGGCCTGGTTTTGTCTGCAATTTGGGACTGTGTCTTGACCCCTATGATGGAAGGAAGGAATTCCTGAAAACAGAGGTAAGAGGGGAAATTTATGTGGGATGATCTGTAGCACTACATACTAACAGAAACTGGAAGTGTTACTCTAAATAACTGAGAATTACATTATTATTCAATTTGGTAAATTGCTGGGTTTCTTTAAAATATTAATAACACAGAAAATTGGAAACTGGGTAATCAGTTTATTCCATAAGCTCAGAGAAAACCAGTCCATGTGACAATTGTGTTGACTCTGTTTCTCTTCAATACCCTGTGCATGTGGAGAATATGTGAGATAACTCAGAATCAGATACTTTTGTGCTCAGGGTGTCTGTTCACCACAGTGCACAAGTGAGAAAGGAAGATGTGGACACCCTGGTGGTGTCTTTAAACTTAGGGAAAAATACATGTCAAAACAGCCTCAACATCAGGATTAGTTTAGCAAAAATCCTTTTGGTGTAAATAGATTAGAGTCTGGTGCTGAGGACTGATTTGTTTAGAGGAAGGGAAGACCACGGGAACCAAAAGTTACAGGATTTGTATCATAGTACAAGGAATCTAAAGATTATTTCCAGGAAAAGATATTAGAATTGTGAGGTCTTCTAGAGAGACATTCTGTCTTATAAATGTGCACACACTCCTGTCAGGGTAGAAGGAAATGTGAAGAAATGGTGCATTTTCATCAGCTTTTCACTCAGAAATCCCTGGGGATAGTTTCCTATGCCTGCAGTTGGGTCAAATCTGATTCTTAGTTTCCCTTCAGAAAGGCAAAATTATCCCCACAGAAAGTACTTCCAGAGTTAAAGATTAATTCAATTTTTCCTAATATGGAACAATTACTGTAATCATAGAGCATAGAAAGTATTGTTTAATTATGAGATAGTATGGAAATCACCAGGGTAGGCAGTCAGATGCAGCAGTCCCTCCTGGAAGGGTTTGTAGTCTCAATGGACAGGGCAAAACCAGAGCAAGACAAAGTGATAGAATATAGATAAAAAACCAGTGCCTGTCCACTAACTGAGGAAGAAACTACTCAGTATAAACTGTAAACAGCAACATTTGCATTTGGGGGTCGTTTGTTCTGACACCTGATACCAGAACTCACTCTGTCAAAAGGTTGTTCTCCTCCTTAATTGAAACCCCTTCTTATACAAATTAGCATATTATTTTGAGGTGAAATGTTTTATTTTTCCACCCTTAATTCTCCCTCCCCATGCATATCCATGGGCCTAATTCCATGAAGAGTGATTGAAAAAGCCCCCAAAACCTTCTCCTCAGTGCTCACAAACTGAGTATGAACGTGAGTTCAGCCACAGCACTTGCAGGGCGTGTTCCAGAGATACACTCCTGATCAGTGATGTCCCAAACCCTTGTCAAACTGCTGCTGCTTTATTTCCAGCCCACCAGCACCTGACAATGACCCAGCAGATGCACAACCTGAGCCTGCTGCAGAGCAAGAAGCACAGCATGCCCTCCTCTCCCAACGCTGCCAAGCGGCTCTACCGCAACCTGTCGGAGAAGCTCAAGGGCAGCCACACGTCCTTTGACGAGGCCTATTTCAGAGCCCGCTCCGACCGCCTCAGCCTCAGGAAGACCTCCATGGTAATTACTTGATACCTATCAGCTTGCCAATTAGCTGTCCTATTAATCTCCTTAATCAGTTTGCTTTTAATCTGTACAGTTTTCATCATCTCGCTTTGAGTCCCTCAGCAGAGTTGTGTGTTCTTCGCAGCCTCACCATTTATGAAAATAAAAGCCTGTCCTTGAAGGCTAAGACAGGCTGCCTTAGGCAAGAGATGATGTTTTATTTTAGGAGCAAGGTCTTAACTCAGCACTAATGTGACAAAATGTGAATTAAAGCTATACATGCAAGCGTTTTTCTTAAAAAAAATGAATAAAAATTATTTTGAGAAAACTGAAGATGGCTTAAATAGAGGTTCCCATTTTTCCAAACAACAGAGCAAGAAGAACTTGCAGGCCTGACAGGTAAATGCAGGGTTGTTCACAGACTGTGGTGATGGTCACCAGGTAAGACCATGGAAGAAGGAGGTCACATGTGGAACTGTCTGACCTGAATACCCCACCCAAACCACAGCCAGGCACTCTGGTGCCAGCACTGCAGAGCATATGAACACCTGCTGGACTTAACCCTCACAAGGGCTCCTGTTTCTGCCAGTGCTGGTGAACTCACACAGCCCCAGCAAACACATTTGGAAGAATGGACTGTGCCCCTGAAATAGCAGCACAATGTAAGTTTGGTGCACAACAGAACTTTTTGCTGAAGGAAGATGAACCTACTCTTGATATTGCCAAAACAAAATAAATTCCCCTTTTCCAGAAGTGGGAAGAACAGACACATCCTTCAACTTCCCCTCTGAATTATTTTGAAGGAGAGAGTTCCTCTCCACTTCTGAAGAGCAATGACTAATGACAGTGTCTGTGAAAGCACCAGGAGACGCCTCTTGGAACCAGCACTCAGCTGCACTAGAGCGGATGCTTAACACAATACAGGACTAAACTCTGAGTATGGCTGGGCCAGACAATAAAAATATTACATTTTGTGAGAAGGAAAAAGCACACTCTAGACTCCTTTAACACTCACCAATCTTTGTTATGTATGAGACATATTGTATGAATCAATGCAAGAATTGAAAATGATCTTAAAATCAAGTGGCAGATGCTATCTCCAAGGATCGTGCCTTTCCTCAAGTCAGAGGACCCTTGACAAGCCATGGAGACTGTTGTCTTTCCCCTGTGAAGAAAGACCATGACCTGAAGGAAGCAGGGGATCATCGCTGCTTCCTCTCAGCTCTGCCAAAGCCATTAGATTCTTATTTTACAGGAGAAGCCTGAAACTCAAACAGGGCTTGAGAGCTGGAGAGCAGCCTTTGCACAGGAGCCAACAGCTGTGTTTTGAGGCTGTGGGTTTCCAGATGCTTTTCAGTTTGTAGGGATGATTTTAATTGGGGTCTCAAAGTATGTACTGTGGGAAAAGATTCTTCAGATGAATTTTTTAGCCACTATCTTTTCCTGCCTTTTTTTTTAAATTGCAAGCTTGAGTGTGACTAAGTGAGTGAAAGAGGAGGATAAACTAGTGCTGGGGACCATGCCAGAGCAGACTGACATGCAGACTGAATGAATGCCAGTCTGTCAGCATATCTTCTGACCAGTGTTTCTCTAAATACACACTTCAAATTACATATCCCTTTAAATATGGGATCTTCTGTCATACTTAACTAATGAGAAGAGAAACTGCCAATGAGCTGAGCCAGAAGACTGAGGGGCAGGGCTCTGTTGCTGAGGGTTGAGTCCTCTGCTAACTGAGCTGATTACTTACAATCTCACTTCTGTCCCTGTTTGCTCCATATCTGTCAGTAGTGGGAGTGCCTATTCCATCAGTCATCCCAGTCAGGAGACTCCGTTCTACCCTATGATGTGGGGGTGGTTTAATGGGACACAGACTTGTACTTACTGTTTCCCCAGCCATGGGGGTGTCCCAGCTTCTGTCACTGCAGACCCACAGTGAGCAGAGGTACCTGTGGGTCCTGCCAGTCTGGGGCTGAGCTGTCCACAACACTCAGTGAACAGACTCCCACTGAACTCAAGAGGCTTTGGATCACATTCTATCCATCCTGCTTGTTGTTTTCCCAGTTTTCCCTAGAAATAAATAGCAAGGAGTGAAAATATTCCAGGTCAAGTTGCTGACTGATGTATTTTTTAATTGTTGAATTTCTGAGCCACAGAGCTAAGTCAATGAGTAAAATCATGTCTCCAGACAAATGAACAACATTTGTTAGAATTTGTTTTCTTTCAGCTTTGGCTAGTGAAGAGTTTTCTTTCCACTCTCTCTTGCTGTGCAACACTTTCCATTCAGTAAATTGTTGTCTTGCTGCAGACATAGCAATGTCCCAAAATAGCTTTATTCTTGAACACATGTTTATCAAAACAAGTCTTTGCAGAAACTACTTTACCACTTTTTCCAACTCCAGTAGCACATAGTGGACTTTTTCAGTCAAACCTAGAGCAAATAGCTTGAAAGGGGCACTTCATTTTAATTAAGCTACATAAGATTGCATTTCTAAACACTCTGGCACTGAATCACTTACTGGAACATGGTTATTACTTACTGCAAAGCAATACTGTAGTCCTTTTCAGTATATACATTTGTGCATCAGAGTAACACCTAAATAAATTAATCACATAGCACAGCTGTCCAGCTAATGATTAGAGGCTGCAGGACTGAGTCAAGGAAAAAGCAATGAAAAACTGCTCCTAAATTTCTCCCAATCACTTGTAAATGTGATTCAGTTTCTCTTTGAATTCAATGGCTTTGTCCTTTCAGAGCAGAAGTTATCTAGTAAATGTAAATGAAGGCAGAAAGCAGAAGGCTCTTATTGCTATTTGTGACAATAATACCAGCTGGACTAAAATTGAGCACATGGGTCTGAAGGTATTACCCCTTTGCCCTGTTTGGATTTCTTATCCCTGGGCTGCAGATGTCTGAAAAACACTGCAACACTGGAGAGCTTTTCACATGGAACATGATCAGCTTCTTGCAGAAAACTATATAACCTTCAAATATATTTGTGTTTTCTGTGTGAAAGCAAACAGTTGGGGCAAAGCTGGTCAGATGTGTAGAATGTGGCAGGTATTTTGCTGCCTCTCCAGGAGGGTTTTTGACTGAAATACACCCAGTTGGTTAGATGTGCCCCACTCTGAGCATGAGGGGTGCACTCATGCCCAGCTAGAAAGGCCATTTTTACGGTTCCCATGTTTTTACACTCTTTGAAGTTACAAGACTTGCCAACATATTTCAGCCTATTGCTTGTGTCTGAATTGTTCATTTGGAAAAGCTGATATTTGCAATTTGGTCTCATAATTGTTTGAACTGGATGAAGCAGCTTATAATATTCATGCTCTGTTTCTCATTTAAATCAGTGCAGCTTTTTCAATCAGATTTCTAATGAAATGAAGACATAGAAATTTGCTTTTATTTTTTCCCTTTTGGTGAAACATTCTTGCCAACAGGTTAGTTGGCAAGAGTGTTTATGACCAATCAACTTAAACATGTGCTTAGATTCTGTTCAGCAACTTACTTAGGGCCAAAGTTTCACAAAGACATCAGGTATTTCACTTGGCAAGCAAAAATCCAAAGATGCATTTTTAAAGGCATCCAGGCAGGTCTAAATCATGATAAATGAATTTTAAAAAATCCCAATTTAAATCAAAGTTTTTAAAATAATTCTACAATAATCAGTCAGATAGGTAAAATAAGTGTGTGTATATATATATTTGAAAAGGACCAAGTGCTTTTGCCAGACATAATTGGAGTTAATTTCAGCTGTAATACCAAAGTTAACCATCTCTTCTTTTTGTATTATGTAGTAGGGAATTTTGTTTTATATAATGCAAGAAACTCCTGAGATGTAGCACAAGACTTCCTGAGTTTCACACAAAGTTGGAACCAAAGCCAAATAATGGAACTGAGCACTCAGGGTAGCACTCCACAAATGTTAGCTCATTTCATTTCTGTGCACATATGTAAAGCCAATTAAAAGAGAATTACTATTCTGGTTTTTTAGAAAAGGGGAAACCATGTGTGTACCCAGTGCCACAGAAAGGAAAATGTGAACAGAGACATAACTCCTTTCCTGTCCTGAGTGAGCACCACACTCTGGCACTCACTAATCTCACCAGCTTTACCTTTTTGTTCTGCTCTCAGAGCGTTTCCAAAAATGAACTTCACTAAAAGAAATGCAGACTAATGTAGTAATTCAGTTTCCTTCAACCAAGTCCCGTTGTAATAAGCTCTTGATTAACTTACTGCTAAATAAGTAGATTTTCCTAGCTGGGATCAGTTACAAGAGTAATATGATTTTGCTTGTTTTCTGATTGGATCAAAATGCAGATGATTCTGAAGGATAATTATCCTGTATTTCCAGAAACAACAGTAGAGAAGAAGTTCCAATATCAGTAGTGGGAGCTGATGACATACAGCAAGTATCAGAATCATACCAGTAATTAAAATATTCTGTAATTATAATCAAAATTACATAAAATTCTTTTAATCTCTAGCCAGGTCACTTCATCCCTGGGGAAAAACACCAGAATAAGAGTAAGGTCTCTGATATCAAGATTATTAGAGGTTGTACAAGCAAGACATCAGATGTATGGAGCTACTGGAAAGAAAGGAAATATTACTGCATTGCAGTAAAAATTTCTGTCATTTTTTTAAATTTTACCGTATAGGAAGAGAAATATGTGCTGTCTTCTTTTCTAAAATTTTCTGGGCATGTGCTGTCACTAATGACAGTGTATGTCCTTAAAGACAGTTTTTTCCCTTGAACACAGGAGTGGATAAAGAATGATAAATCAAGCTGCTCACCATTCACCTGCCCTTTTTTTCTGAGATTTTTATCTTACACCTAACACTGAAGTGTGATCTGAGTATTTGATAACAAAATTAAATCTGAATCTCTCAATCCAGAGAAGAATCTAAACTCAAGAATTTGACAGAGCCCCATGACTAGCATTTATGTTTAGGCAATATCTTTTATTCTGCATGGAAATCTACAGAAAAATTGTTTCTCCAGCATGAGCTGTCCTGTATTTCAGTGTCTGAAAGGGAGATTCCCAAGCTGGCACTGCTGGCCCAGATTTGCTTCATTGCTGCAGAGTTCATCTCATCCTTAGCCAGCCATCCAACATGGGAATCTCATTTCTCTGTACTGGCAATTTTGGGTAAAGGTCATCTTGTGGACATCTGTCTTCCTGTTCTGCTGATCCCCAATATTCAGCATAGGTGGGGTCCATATTAAAACTTTTCAATAATATCACCTGTGCAATTTCTCAGTGTGGCACCAACACGGCACATGCAGAACAGTTGACCAGAAAATCTCTGTCAGGCCTGGGATTTGCTGAAGACACTTCTAACTTTGAGCACAACTGAAAAAACCTCTCTGGGACTATCAAACTCCAAGGTGTAACTGTTGACTCCAGTTTCCAGAACTGCTTGCAAACCATTGGTCCATGGATTTTAGCAGAAAAAAGGTGTTCCAGCACATCAGTTTGATTTGGATTTTGATCACCTGAGTTTGTATATTTTTACTTTAAATTTTGAGTTTAAAAACTCAGTAGTCCAAGACTCTGCCAAAATCATACTTTATCATCCAGTTTCACACTGAAAATATATAATACTGCTCATATAATTTGATTACAGGACAGATGTCTAAACAAGCATGAGTTTGTTTCCTATGGCTTTGAATCTCACTTGAATCTCACTATAGACCTGAAGCAAGTTCAAGCAGACCAAGCTCAGTTCTGCAGCAAACAATTGTCATGCTTCCAGATGAACCTAAACTGGGCCTGGGGAATCAATATTTTACAGCAATCTCACAAAACACGAATCTTCTCAAATTATTTTGAAAGGTTTTACTGACTTCCTGTTTTCATTGACATACAGAATTTCCAGTGCAACGAAGCAATGTTTGAGGCTGTGGAGCAGCAGGATCTGGATGCTGTTCAGATTCTTCTTTATCAATACACACTGGAGGAACTGGACCTGAACACTCCAAACAGTGAGGGACTAACTCCTTTGGATATTGCCATTTTGACAAACAACGTCCCTATTGCCAAGACCCTTCTGCATGTTGGGGCAAAGGAAAGCCCACACTGTAAGTAAGGAACACACCTTGACTTGGATAATTGCCTGTATGAGATCAGTTTTCTGTGGTTTGGGGAAATGAATTACATGACACACAAAAGTTGCCTGGTTTTATGATAAGGATTATGACTCCAGCACAGTCCCACAGGGCTGGAGGACATTTGCTTGTTGAATGAGTGCTCAGTAGACATTTTTTGTTCTCTATCTCAGATACAGCAACTGATGAACCAGGCTGAGCTTCTAATCTGATTAACACTGGGGCAACTGAGTTAATACCAATACTGAGAAAAAACAAGTCTTCAAAAATACAGAAACAGAGACTAAGTGATTCAAAGATCATAGTCTGGAATGTGGAGTTTCTCATCAAAAATGAAAAGATGATTGGTTTGTCTAGACTTTGGTTTATTTTGATTATCCTTTTGATTTTGGCTGTGCTACCTTCAGGAGACCAGTTGTGTTGAAATCTATTGTTTTCATTACACACAGATACCTCACTCCTGGTCTTCAATTGGACCAAATTCCCACTTAAGTGAGAATTTCAAAGTTCTACAGAACCAGAGAAAGCCTAAACACAAACCAGTCCTTCTCACTTTACTGAAACACCAATATTGCTTATCATTACATATTGTAGTTATAAAACTTCTTTGTATTCCTTCATGGGCCCTTTTATGCACAATTTGTGGGTTGGAGGGTGACTTACCAACCCAATTAATCAACCCTCTACCATGACACAAACTCTGACGCCTTACTTGGGTCTAAAAATACACTGATGTATGAGAATTTGTTTTAAACTGTCAATGCCTATATTTAGGCCATTCCCAGCAAGGCTATAATGAGACTGTGTTTGAGGGGTTCGGCCACTGCAGACTCTGCCATTAATTTGAAGTTAGTTAAATTAACAACATTTAGTGCTGGCATGTCAATCTCAGTGCTCCAGGAAATTGCACCTTGAGGCTACTAACATTGCCAGTTTTTTTCACTGGAGAGTGTGTGTGCATGTGCATGTTGAGTTTTTTTGCCAGACCCTCAGTGTTGGTACACCTTTATTGCTTTTCTATATCCACAGCACTTATATTATCATTTATTCTGGCCTCCTTTAACCTTCCCTAGAGATTTTTGCATAGTGTAGCTGCTCAGTGAAAAGAGTTTTTTAGTTTTATATTTATTTGTTTATTTTTCTGTCATGGTTCATGACTGAGGCTTTAAAAAAAAGTGTGACAGCATTTAGAGTACATGATTGACTGCTGAAGCAACATTCATTAACCATGACAAATCTAGAGGAAAACACAGTCTTGAGTGTTCTAAACAGCAGTAAAAAAGACTAAACTAATTTTTCATTGACCTCATCTGTAAATAAATGCAGTCTGATGGCGAGCAGGGGCAACCATAAATTAGTATTCATTTCCTGTAATTAATGCAAACATGCCTATGAACACAGAGAATATGAATATATAACCACCTCATTTCCATTTCAAAATATACCCACCAAATTTCCACTTCACTTATCTTGATTTTTAGTTTTGCTGATTGCAATAATGGATGAAGCACTCTCAATGAAAAGCCAAGGATTGTTTGGTTTGGGTTTCTTACCTGAAGGGTTTGCAGTTACTACTTGAAAGAAAAATGCAAAAAGTTATTTTCAGCCCTCAAAACAAGGATTTACAGCATATTTGCACGTGGATTCATTCTTTTGGAACTGATATGAGTCACTTTCTATCTGTTTTCTGTACTTAACCAACCCTGTTCAAATGAAATCTGTTCTGTATCATCTCAGGGCTGCAAGAACATGATCCTGCACCCAGCAGGAGAATTTTCATTTTTATGTGGTGGGCAATTGAGCCAAAAGGGGGGTAAAATCCTGTCTCACCCAATTCTGGGACCGCACACAATCATCTCTTAATCTGATTAGAACTGTACAGGACAGATGCACAGAGCTGGGAGGCTGCAAGACAGAGGAATTCCCTGTTCCAAGAGCACACAAAGCACTTCCTAGGGAGAAAACTCTTGCTCTGCCTCTGTATTAGGTGTCGTGATCCAGCTGAAATCTCATTATAGCCCCTAACCTAATGCTGTAGAAAAGAGGATCTGGAGGACAGATAACTTCCATCTGTATCATCTGGATTTCTGCCTGGAACAGGAACAGCAGCAGATAAAGCAATAGAAAGTAAAACTGTGATCTTCATCTCCACATGGAGCTCAGATTGTATAAATCTTAACAGGAACACAACATCTTTTGAACACAAAGTAACTGAAGTCAGAGAGTGCAGCATTTAAAATACTTTTTAACTTGGGGAGGAGGCAAAGTCCACTGTGTTATCTATTCAGTTCTCTTATTCATCATATACTCATGGTTTGGCTTGTTCATGTGAACACCAATAAAAATAAGATTAAAATTCCCACTGGTTGATTGGACACGTTTCCAAGACCTGACAAATGTGGATCTGAATCCTGATTGAACAGATAGAGCCAGATCCTTACTGAGACCTTGGACCAATGCCAGTTCTCAATCACCTGAAGTTCTGGCACATAAAATCTCCTTCCCCAGTCCTGGTGTGCTATCAGATGTGTTGCATGCTTATTGTAGGCATGGATCCAGGAACCCCTCTCACCTTTGGCCCCCCAGTAAACAAGCAGTTCTGAGGACACCAGCAGATTCCAGCCAGCCTGGCCTTATGTCCCTAATGTCCATCTGAAGAACGATCCAACTTAAGAAGGATGGTTTCATGCCAGCTTCTGAAAGCAAAGTCTTGGAGACAAACATTCTTCAAAAACAACCCTTTGGAAGTCAGAGGTGTTGAGTAATTCTTTGCTCTGCTCCTGTGGCTTTAGAGATCCCAGAGCACTTTTCACATC
>JAOXXN010000230.1:7650945-7672810 GCA_026770055.1 Myrmophylax atrothorax
ACATCAGTCCGGAGGGTTATTTGTAGACTCTGCCAAACTTTGAGTGTCAATGATGAGAGACAGAGGGGAAAGTTAAAATGAGAGGTTCAGCCTGGATAAAACACCTTTTTCACCATGAGGACACTGAAGCAATGCAAGAGTCATTGTAAAGTCTCCGTCTGTCCCAGGAAGTTTTCAAGACCAGACTGGTTAATACCTTAAGTAACCTCTTTGCTGAGCCTGTTTTGAACAAGCTGGTTGGACTAGAGAAGGTCCTTTTCAATCTGATTTGTCCCATATGATCCCATTTAGAAATAACTTGTATCCATCTGCAGACATGTTCGCTCCTGTGGTGTTCTGATGTCAAAACCCCATCAGAGTCTCAGTGCTTTATATGGTACAATTTGATGTTTTCCCAAATCTCTGACCAGTGCAGCCTGTCCAAAATTCCTGCTGTTCCTGTACAAACCTGGGGGAAACCAAGAGCTCTCCATACATAGCAACTCCCCACCACTGCTAAGAGAAGCTGCATGTGGCAGGGCACTTGTTTGGGTAAACAGAGGCCTTTGAAATTCAGACTATCTCAGAGCTCTTCGCAAAACCACAAGGAACTGAAGTTATTTTCTGTCATTTCAAATGCCTTCTTTTGTACACTATTTCCTGCATATTGAACATCAGATCAGTAGTTGTATTTCTTTTGAGATTCAACATCTTTATAAGTCCTATTTTCTAAATTGTAACTTGTTTAAATGCTTTTAGGCAAAGAGCAATTCTGAAAATAGGACTTGATGCACCACATTTCACTGTATAATCAGGGAGGTTTTATAATCTGGTTTAGGGTAGTCTTGTGGACTTGGGCTAAAATCAATCCTATTTTAGTTTATAACCTGTGTGATCTTCATTTTCACCTTTATGTAGCCCACAGTAGTTCATACAGGCAATCAGAGCTGCTAAACATCAAATTAAAATTATTATGAGCATTGGAGGAAAAAACTTCCATGTGTCAAGCTGCTTTCTGCTTATTTAGAGGACTAATTAGGTATTACACAGGCAAAACTGGCACAGAGAAAACTGGGAAAGAGATCCATTCTCTCCCAGCCATGGCTCCTTAGGCACAAAACTCTCATTCTTCATTTTGTCAGTTAGATCTCCCTTGGCTTGTAAAGGTTTATATATTGTATGTGTTTATAGCCAGTACAATCTTCTTTTCTTTAATGAAAGCGTATGATATTATGGCAAAGTAGGGGTTGGAGAGGGAGAGGTTTTTATTTTAGTTCAGTTTTCATATTCCACCAACTTAAAACACACATGCAATTTCAGTCTAATTAAAACATTTTTAAGCATATGAGAAATACCAGCAGAAAAAAAATGAGCTAAATTTATTCATGTTGTTAAACCCATTTAAGTGGCCAGGTCCTTGAGTAGTATAAATTGGCTCTAATCCACTTGATGACAAGACAACTACTGGAAAGCAGAGTGTTCAACGACTTGACCTTACACGTGTTTTGTGTAACACCAGAACATTGTCACCACCGAGGAATGACTTATTTCTCCCTTTTCTTGGCAGTTGCTGACACGGAGAGCAGGTGGGTGCACCTGAGCTCGCTGGTGCAGGAGGCGCAGCAGAGAGTGACCGAGCTGTGCGTGCAGGTGGGCAGCGAAGGGCTGGGCACGGACAGCGCCGAGAGGGAGAGGCAGCGCAAGGCCTGGGAGAGCAGGGCCAGGCTGCTCCAGCGCATGAAGGACGGCTACGAGCACGCCCGTAAGTGAGACAACATCCAGGGTTCTCCTCTGCAGCCGAGAACCCTCTGCCTTCACTGGGCAAAGGGGCCCCACTGACTGACCCTCTGTGCTAGTTTGGGCTTTAGTTTTAGCTAAGCCTCAACTTAGAAGGCTCAGAGAATCTACGCAGATTAGGAGAGACAGGTATCACCTGACTTAAGTAACCAAAAAAATATTTCATACCAGATGACGCAAACCTGAGATACAGATACAGTAGAGTAAGAGTGTTTTTTCAGTTGCCATCATGTCTGCAGTAGAGGCAGGACACGCAGCTGCTGTCTTGCTGCCACTGCTACTCATATTTTGTTTTAGTTCAGGGAAGTAGAAACATTTTATTGTTATTTTTCTCTCTTTTGCCTTGCTGAGTGTCTTTTGGGATGCTTTATTAGATCTAGAGTGATGGAATCTGTTTTCGGTGGGAAGTAGAAAATTGTTGTTTTTAACTTGTGTAAGTCTGTGTTATGTTGTAGTTTTCTTTTCATTTTCTCTTTTCTATATAAATATATATAGTTAGTTTAAGTTCAAATCTGTTTGCAGGTTTTTTTCTTTCCTCCCTTTTCTCGGTGTGGGGAGGGAGGCTACTCTCTGTATTGGGCAGTTGGTATTTTGCCAGCTCAGCCCAAGACAGGGCACTGCCATGGCAGGGGGTGAACACCTGGCATGAGGTGAAATGGCCTTTTCAAGAGTGAGGAGGGAATTGATGTTACAGCAATAAAGGACCAAATACCTGAGGGGAACAAGCACTTCTGTCCTCAGCATGGGCTGCATAAATTGATGAGACCTCCAAACTCTTGCTTGAGGATGTAACAGTTCTACCCTGCTTATTTCTCTTCACATTTACTCCTGGATCTCATTTAACATGGTCAGAGTTTAAGGTTAGATGACTATAAAAGAACATATGAATAGGCAGGAAGAGGGATGGGGATGTTGTCCTTTCCTCTACTGTAATTTGATTATTTTTCTAAAAAAAAAAATCTGTTTCATGACAGAATCATTCTAAACATCTGATCAAACAAAGAAATTTCATTTTGCATAAAAATATTGTGAAAATTCAATCTTAATTTTGGTAACCACTAATCTTAATCTTGGTAACCACTAATCTTAATCTTGGTATCCATTTCATCAGCTCAGTCACCAAGTGAGTCACTTTGAACATGTGAGTCTGTACTGAAAGTAAATGGAATTTGGGCCTATGGGAAGGAGCAAACAAGACTGAATTGTTTCACATGGAGATCCTTTAGTTGTGCCCTATTTGATGAAATACAATCATTGCCATTAGCATTTTTACCATCATCTTTATAGAAATCTACTTACAAATAATTTTCCCAAATTTATTGTATTCTAAGGTTACTTCTTCAAGACAGATGCAGTGTTCCTTCTATTAGATAGTAAATACAGGAAATACAGCACTACTGAAAGTTAATATACTGATTTTTTAAATCGATCCCAGCAGTAAGTAATGACATTATGTGTTTGATTTCTGCATTGAGTCTGATTGATACTCTGTGAATTAAGCTTTTTTTTTCTTTTTTTAAACCAAAACATTAGGCTTCAGCTGACAACAGTATATTGGAACTATTACACTGAAACATTTGTGGAACTTGCAATTTTTGAAACACAATAACGTAAAAATGTTTTCTGGTTTTAGATAAATTCGAGTTTTTTAGTGGAACCATAAAGGTTTAATTAGATTTTTGTGGTTTTGTCCTTTCTCTCTCCTCCTATCCACCCCAAGAGATTTATAGGGGCTTTTCATTGACATAATTAGCATGAATCTGTTTTATTGGGTTACATACATGCAGGAGGATATTTTTAACTGAAAGGAGCCAAAAACCTTGATAGGAACAAATGGTGTCTGCAGGATATTGTTAGCAGAGGCACTAATTAAAATGCTCAAGAGGCAGAGAACACAAACACCTACAACCCAAAGCTCACAATTGCAGGGTGATTTTCGTGGGTTCTTTGAAGACTCAGAAACATTGTTTGAATAGGATTTGTTGTGCTGAAGAGCTGATGTTTTCTCTTCTCTCCCAGGAGCCCCTGAGGCGCCAACCAATGTCTCTCTCATGGTAACAAGCAGTACATCACTCACTGTCACCTTCCAAGAACCTCTGAGTGTCAACTCAGCTGTGGTGACCAAGTATAAAGGTACTGGATTTAGACATCTTTCATTTGCCTTAACAATGTACAAAAATTTGAGGGCTAAATGACAATGGTATTTATCTACATCACGATACGTGTAATGTTTAAATTTAATTATTTTCTCAGTAAAAAGCTGTAGAAGTGGAATCTTCTCAGGAGATTTCCCAAAGACTAATTTTTTTATTAAAAAAAAAATTAACCAAAAGCTTTCTCCATGAGTGCTTTGAAGGAGCTTGCTTGACTCACTGTGGTTGGGACATCAACTCAATGACTGGGTTGAGATGAGCAGTTACAAAACACAAACTAACTTTTGGTGCCTGTGGGCTCCTGAAACCATGTGTATCCTTGTAAAAGCCAAACCCACACCACCATTCCTTAAAGGAATGCCTCTGGAAGCTGAAACTTTTGGCAGAGGCTTCATACAGCCCAGCTAATTAGCTATTCCAGGGCTGCCACATCATTCTTGGAAGAGCGTTACATTCGGGGTGGCACCAGTCAGCTGCAAAGTGGAATGACTAAGAAAATGCTTCCATCTGAATAGTTCTGTTGAATAGAAATCGTTTTAAAACAGAATTTCTGTTCCACAGGAAATTCCAACATTAAGGGGGAAAAAGAAAAAGTTTTATTGAAGATTAGAACAAAAATGAGAAATTTTAAAATTTCCTGTTTGAAGGAACTTCCAGGTTTCCTCAAATGTTTGGAGCTGGAAGTCCTTCAGGGTTAAGCACAGCAATCCACAGCCTCCATCTTCCAAATGGGAGCCCAAGTCATCCCACAGGTCGAGGGGCTGAGAATCTGAGCCCTTCTTTGCCCTGCCCAGGGGAGTCAGGAGTGTGGAGCCTGGAAGTCCTCTTAGTTATTTCCCCCAGTTTTTCCTTTAAGGCTTCCTGTTGTGTTTGTTTCTTTGTATTAATGGTTACAAACTCATTTCAGAGGTACTTGAACCTTAGATTTCCATGGCCATAGCAAAAGCCCTCCCGGCTGGGTGGTGGGGGAGTCTGTTCCATGTTTCCATGGGTGGGAGGCACAGGGATTGTTTCAACAGGACAGAAGCAAAAAGACCCAGCACATCAAGGGTTCAGTAGCTCATGGAGCAATTCCAAGGTGGGACATGCACAGGCTCCACTGGCACCAAGCACAAGCACCCAAAAAACTACATCAGCTTATCCTGGAAAAGGCATGTTCTCCTTCTTTCCTTCTCTTGCATCTGGTCAGAGATTCCAGTCATCACTGGCTAAGCCCAGCAAAATCATCTTGTACATTCTGTGAAACAAACCCAACATCACTGAAGCCACCAAAGTGATTCTACTCCTGACAGCCTCAGTAGAAGGCAAATTACTGTATTACACCCAGTCAGCTGTGCAGTCCTGCAGGAAGTGTGATTTTGAAAAACATCAAAGCCCTTTAGAAGCCTAAATCTGATTTTCAGCAATGGGTTGGGTTGCCAGGAAACTAAATTTCATTTAAGGGCTTCCTACTGCCTGATTTAATTGTGAAAACAATACTTGGGCTCCTAAAACACCAAAGTTCTCTTGAAAATATCAGTCTGCTTTTTGTAATACGTGTACTTTAAACAACCCTGAAATATTGTCTACCCTCTGTTTATTGTGATTGTTGATACTTTCACAGGAAAGCGAATCTTCAGATAGAGGTAACTTTTAAAACTAATTTTCTAAAAGTTGTAGTATTTTTCTCTTGGTTACTCATTTGGGTTGAGTCTGGTTTGTACCATGTCAGTGCTGACCTTTTTTTTGGTAAGCACCACACTCGGGGGAATTTAATCCAACTTGACCTAACTTTCTAATCAGACCAGGTAGCATTGCCCTCTATTTTGAATTACCCTCACTGGTGATCATTTTATGCCTTATCAGGTTGACAGTTAGTCTTGCCAGAATGTTCTTTTTAAATCCTTTATCCCAGGAGAATTGCATATTTATGGTTAGATAAAAAGAAAGATCATTAATAGCTCCTTTTGGTGACTTTCGGGAATTAATTAAGCACTGGTTGTGGAATTGTTTATTACATTATGGAGTGAGATTCTTTGTGCTAGTTTGAGGGGTCATAAAATGAACCTTTCAAATGATCACTTGCAAGAATTATTAGAACCAGTTAGCAATTACTAGTCCTGAAAGGAGAGCTTGATAACATTGTGTGAGGGTCTTTTTAGGCAGATGTATAAACCTCCTGTCCAGAAAACCACCGAAGCATTTTGCTAATTCAGGGAGAAAAACAACAACAAAAAAGGCTTTCAAGGGTGTTTTTCCTCTCAATACTTTACCATTTCTTCTTCTAAGCAAATTAAAATTCAGGAGCATTTGCAGCAGTGTTTAGGGAATACCTGTTCATTAACAGCAGCTAAAAATGTTCTTTTCTCTGGACCTGAACTATAGGGGATAAACACTGACATCAATTCTGTTCAGTTTAGTTTAGTTCCCTAAAAACAGTGAGAAACTGCCAATTCCATTTTTTCCTGTGTAATCTTTTTTTTTTCTTTTATTATATTTTTTCCAAAGCTGTATCTGCCCAAATGTCATTTAGAATCTGGGCTTGGAACATTATCTGTCTGCTGTTTTCCTGTGTGTGATCTTTTCCCTTGTTAGCTGTATAACTTACAAATAATAATACAGGAGAATAATACTTTGCACTCACTCTCTAACCACTAAAACCATCTCACTTCATTAGGAGATTTAATTTTAACCACACACGGTGAATGGGTATTGACTTTGGTGTCCCAGCTGGATGGAAGCTCAGTGCCTGCATTCTGTTCAGCCATTGCTTTAAGGAGCCAGAATATCCTTTACTTCCTCTCCTGGATTGTTGTTTAATGTTGCAGGCACCATCCTAATGGCTCCCTTCAGCTTCCCCCTGGAGAAAGCTCCGGCGTGGTGGTGGCTGATGTGAAATGATTCCTAAGTATATTGTAACTTAGGAAAGTGTTTTGAGGCTGGAAGCAGACAGGCCTGACATAAATCAGTAATAACAGTAATAATCTGCTCCATGCTCGAGAAAGACTCAAAGCCAGAGACACCCCAGCCCAGCCAGTTTTCGAAAGGATGTGAAGCATCACTGTAATATTGAGAAGAAAAACCCCTGCCCTTGGCTAATGGTGCCCTGGAGCCAAACTCCACATCCCATCCGGGAAGCACTTACAACCTGCTTTGGGTTTACATCTCAGAAAACACAATCAAAGCATTCCATGCCAACATACAGAACTTGCCACAGTTTGGAGCTTTCTGTTCACACCATCATATTGTTACTGCAGGATGTATCCTTATCCCAGAGCTACACCAATGGAAGCATCTCCATAGAAAAATCCCACAGCAACATAATCCAGACAGACAGCACTCGACTCCCGGGAACAGTCCCACTAGAGCCGAGTGACGAGTGCTTGTAGGGCTTTTAAGAACTCTTGTCTTTCACTAATCAGCCCTTCTGGGGTTCACATGTTCCAGCCAACAGCCACAGAAAGAAAGCAGGCTTTTTAAAAGAACAAAATCAAAAAGCAATTTTGTTGCACTTACTTTCCGTGCATTTTAAACATGATTATTATTTTGCTTTTATAGTGAATAAGTATGGATAAACCTCCTCTTATTACATAATTTTTTTGCATCCATTTCCCTTCAGAAATAGTCATAATAATGCTGTGATCCCAAAGTATAGGATAAGGGAGAAAAATTGACATAGTTCTGATCATTATACAGTGGAAAGGATCACCATGCAATGGAAAATCTCTGTTTATATTTTATTTACAATTTTAAAACAAACATCTATATTCCCTTTTGGAGAAAAAAAAAAAAGAAAAGAAACAGCTTATATAACCCAAGTTGAGCTAATTTATTTAAGAGCCTGGAACTATTTATGTTTGAAGAGAGAGGAAGCGAGACATGTTTGATGTAGCAAACAGAGCTAATCTTCTCTCTGTTTGGATGTAGCTGTGGACTTGGATGCCAAGTTATTTTCCAGATAATGATGCTAAGCTGTCTAGGCCACTTTAGCCCTTGTTACCTTTTTGTTTAGTTTGGTGTTTTAGCAGAATATTTCATGTTTGCCAAGACTGCCCAGCAACCTTTTAGGATTTCTTTTGGATGGAGAGAAGATTTTTTATTTTCAGTCAGTGTAGCTCTTTGGAAAAAAAACCCAATATTGGTTTAGATCAGGAAAGAAGAAGTTATGTCTTGCTTAAATTTTGAGAAAAGGTCATTCCCTGCCTCCATTCTTCCAAGGCAATTTGTGGTTCATTTCAGAATTTTCTTGCAGGAGAAAATCACTGGTTCAGTCCTGGCTGGATAAGCAGTAGCCACAGGATGTTGCTGTCACGTGGCTGCATGAAATGGGTTCATTATAGTCCACAACAAGACAGTGCATTTTGATGTTGTCAGTGGAATTCTCACCTAAAGGAGCTGCCTTTGCACTCAGGGTCAGCACCGGAGAGCAGGATGAGAGAGTCTGACCCTCTTTGATATCTGCTCTGTAGATCAAAATAAACCTGTATTTGAGATTCTCAGTTGGGTTCTCACCACGTCAGTCGAAAATTTTCAGTGAAAATTTCGGTGGGAAAAACCTCAACGATTTTACAAAAACTACCTACAAATTTTGTGTGATTCTGCATGTTTTATTCTCGGGGGTAATCCTTTCACAACCAAATAATCTCATCATTTTTTGTGGGCTACTGTTCGTCCCTGTGAGCACCTACAAACACCATATACCATGTGTTTTGTAATTATGTATTTGATTTGTCCACCAAAAATTGACATTTCATGTTTGGAAAACATGGTGCTTTGATATTAATAGTTCTATATCTCTCCAAAGTAGATGCTGTGTCACTGCTTGATCCTGTTCCAGTCTATAGTGCAACTGAGTATCATTCTGCACTCAGCTGGGTCTTGGAACCCTTTTCACTTATTATTCAAAGTTTCTTTGTATATTTTGAAACTCATTCTTTCTTTCCTCCAAACAGTTCTTGCTCCATAAAAAGAAAAGAGAATGCATTTCTTTGTAAGACATTTGAATTTATCCTGCTGAATAGGTGTGGTCTGATATTTTTTACAGTAGTTCATTTATGGCATTTTATTAGGTCTCCTGGGCACTTTATTTGCACGTTACATTTTGGTAGCTAACAGGACTGTGCAATTTGACTTCTATTTTTGTGCCCAGCAAGTACAGAAATGTATCAAAGTTAAAACAAACTTTTCTATTTCTAGCTCCTGTCAATGTCTGTAGTATGTGCTGGACTTTAAATAAAATTTTAAAACTTCTATTTTTTAAGTTTGCTACGTATTTAAAACCACCATTGAATGTGGATCACATATTCAATGATGGTGCAATTAACCAATGTGCTTAATCAGACACCAGTTACTCAGTTGAATCATTCTTTCCTCCTGCTTTGTGCTTTATAAGGATTTTGAACAGCAGCTCAAGATGAATTGCTTTGAGAAAACCCAGACATACAGGCTCTGCTTTTGTCTGCCATGGTGTCTAAGGAAAAAGACTCATATCAGGATGTTGTTGAATTTTAGACATTGCTTTAACTTTTGCATTTGCTTTGACATACCTAAATCGGTTAAGTTGGTTTGGTTTGGTTTGGTTTTTCTTTTAAATTGTTGCATGCAGTTTAAGTATTACGGCTCCCAGTCCAAAGGTATGGCAAAGCAGAGGTGGATTCCTTATGGCCCATGGCAGGACTGGGACTCAAGACCTTCAGCTTGATGGACATTTCTGATTTAGCAGCTCTTTTGATTCATGGATTTGGAATGTGTCCTCATTGAAGAGTTAAAGCCAGAATCTCTTCAAAGGGTTTGAGGCAAAGTTTCCCTGCTCACTGTTTCATTATAAATCTTCTCTGGCCCATCATGGACTTTTCTGGACCATTTACAAGCATAAAAGGTCTAATTCTTAGTCAGTTTGGCTCCAAAACTTGATACTGTTCTAGTAAATAGATCTGACCTACAGAACTGATACCTGAATGTAAATTTGGAATCAGGCCTTTGGATCTGCTTCAAGCTCTTACCTCATGTATTGAGCATAAATTGCAGAGTTTCTTGCTTTCAGGCATGAGTGCCCAGTGAGCTCATCCATGAACACCCATCAGCTTGTGCATGAGCACCCAATCAGCTCGTGCATGAGCACCCATTTCATTTACTAACGAGCACCCAGCTGGTTCACACATGAGCTCCCTCCTGGCTCTTGTCTCAGCACACGATGAGTTCATGCCCCAGCACCCACTTGGCTCTCTCCCTAGTCCTGGGCTGGGCATCTCTGGCAGGTTTCAGTAGCCAGGGGCCACAGGGGTGGGAGGAGGGCAGGAGAGGCAGTTGCTGGGCACAACTGGCCTGGTTACACCTCCGTGTGATGGGAAACCCCAGCACTGAGGGTAACCCCGGTGTGGAGACAAGGGAAGCTGACAGTAGGAGAGGGAGAGGAGACATGTTTGGCTTAAGTTCAGTCTGAGAAAGGTGATGGAAAGGTGTTCACTTGAATGTTTAATTATGTTTTCTTTCTTCTCACTCTGAATGAACAATTAGAAGTTTGTGTTAATTGGCAATAAATTAAATTAAGTAAAAGATCCCCAAATCAAGACTGTTTTGCCTCTAACACCTGGCTGCATTGCTAGGGAAAGGTGAAAGCCCTTTAAGTTTCTGTAGGGATCCATTTATAAAGAAATAAAAGCCTTAAATATGATTAATTAACATCTATGCAGCAAAGTCCCTCTTCAAATTACAGAATTAGAAGAAAAGGAGCAGAATCCCATTAAACAGATTACTTGAATTAGTGTCTCTATTTCCTTCCCCTGCTCACCACGCTCTGGTTTGCCTCCTACATTGTGATAGATTACTTTTTTGGTTTGCATTTTCCCAACTGCTCATTATTAATTAGATTTTAATGGTATGTTTTGGGAAGAAGCTGGGCCTAACCCATGCATGCCTCTCACAAATGAGTAGCCTTTAGGCCCATAAACTTCCCCACTGGCTTTGGTTGCACAGATTACAGGAGTCAAAGGGACCCATTGGGAGGGGAAATTTGCAGAATCCAAGCCAAGCTTTTCTAGGATGTGAAGCCTTTGCATAAGAACCCCATTTATTCTCCAATCCCTTTTCAGAGTTCTAACACATATTTTCTCCCCCTTTCCTGTCCACAGCCAGAGTGGGTATGTTTGTCATTGCAGGGCTGAGAAACAAATCTTGGCTGTTATGATAATCCATTGTAGCTTTTTAACCACTGGCCCACATTGGAAAGCAACGTGCACCCACATGGCACATTTTCTCTGTTATTTATAAAATGTTAGTAAGAAATGTCATTTTCACTAACAGAGAAGAAAAAAGCTCCTTCTTGTACTGGAATAGCTGACCTTATTGCAAACAGATAAAGAATTGCTAGGATATAGAAAACACTAATCAAATACTTGAGGAAAAAAGTCAGTAATTTTCTTTTTATTTTCTCTTGGTGAGAATTTTATTAAAATGCGGTAAAAATAGTATCTTATAAATCATTTATATAATGTGGATGTGCTATAAGATGAACTAGTGAAACCATGATCAAGCAAAGATGTGTCTCTGGCACTCAGCCTGCTGTCAGAATGGTTCCCATAAACATCAAGATATAAAATAGAGTGTTCTGGCCCAGGTCAAAGGAACATCCAGAAACAGGGCCACAAGAAAGGTTATTTAACATCATGGGTTATTATTAGCAGGCGTAAAATGTAAAGGAGCCCACAGCTGTTGGGAAGAAGATTTACTGCAAATAAAGTATTTGATTATTAAAAAAATATCTCTGAAACAAGTATTGTGAAGATTTATAGCCATGGAAGTTTCAGATGAAGATGTGCTCTCTAGGAATAGTCTAGAAGTGCTTTTCTTGGTACCCTGCCTGGCACTGTTGTTCTGATTAAAGGTTTAAACCCACCCGTAGCTCTTTTCCACTGAAACCCAGCAGTACATTGTTTACCTCAGGTGGACACAGAGCTGTTTGTTGGCATCTTTTTTCATTCCTTTTCAGCCTTACTGGTGCTTAAAGTGACCAACTACAAAGAGCCTTGAATGAGTTTTAGAAATAACAGAAATAATAGTTAAGATCCGAAATAATGAATACTGGTATTTAGAGCAGTTAGAAGCTCAGATTTTAATTTAAGCAGTACCTAGAAATCTGAGTCCCAGGCCATGACTGCTCTGTTTTAACTTCTGTGTTTGCACAAACTCCTCAGTGCCAAACATTTGTTTTTTCCTAATGGAAGTGTTATGCTGGGATCCCTGTCTGTACTCCCTGGTATGACTTGTCTTTCTCCTATCATTCTTTGGAGGATTTCCAAACTTGAGAGAGGCAGGAACAGAGCCTGGACTCAAATCTGAAAAAATTGGGCTCCTTTCTTAAGTCAGACTGGAAAGAACAGTTGAAGGCACCAAGGAGGAGCTGACCAAAGACTGCAATGTTCTCCATCAGCTGGTGATGCTCTACACCAACAGATCCCTGTAGCTCGTCACTTTGTTCAATTCTCTTCACTTGTTCTATACTTCTAAATATTTGCTTAGGTTCTTTCATCCTGATTTTATTCACTAAAATGCCAGTGTTGGATGTCTTTAAATCCAACTGCTAAGACATTATAAGTGTAAACCATTAAAATGATTTCATACAGATCAGCAGGCAGAAGAAGGTGGTGTGAAGTGGTTTCTGGTGGTGCTGTCTTTCAGTTTTACATTTCAAAGGAAGCAAATGAACAGTGCAATTATTTGTTTGGAGGCCCTTGGAAACACAGGCCAAGATCACCTTGTGCTTCAGCCCAGGGCCTGGACATGGGGAGGAGAGGAAGGAGCCAGAATCTTTGCTGCTTAAGCCTGTGTTAAGAGCCACAGTGGCACAATGCTTTGCCCAAGGTCACACAGCAATTCAGTAGGAAATGCAAGAATAAAATCCAGAATCCCAGCTCCACACTCAGTTCTGTAGACCCCCAACAAGCAGCAACAGAACTCATGTCCCTCGGTCTAATTAATTCCCTCAGCAATTCAGTGAGTAATTTAATTGCAAGCAAAACCAAACATCAAGAGAAGTGACAAATTCTGCTGTGGCTTGAGCTATTTACTTGACTCAGGAGAAGGTGCTCTCCTGAACAAATCTAGAGTAGGGTGAGGAGGTGTTTTGTGCCTTCCCTTTGCCTTTTGTGTCTGTCCATCTCTCTGATACTCTTGTTTAGCGTGTTCTCAGTGTAACAGAAAGATAGTGAGTGGAAAAGAAACAGGTGAAAATAAACTTCTCCCTTTATTTTAAAGTGCGTGAATTGAGTATTAAAAAAAAAAAAGAAAAAAAAACTTGGCCACAAGTAAGTTACATAACTTAAGCCAGTCTAAAATTATGTGCCAGCAATTTACATGAGTTTTATGTAACTGTTTATACTGCTGTTTATTTAAAAATTACTACTTATCTTGGCGACCGCAGCAACACATCGTGCATTTGCTCGCTCTGGAATACAGGGCACCTTCATTAAAACACATAGTCACCAATATATTAAACACACAAAAAGCCCCTGCTCTGACATAACATGAAGTGTCAGATGGAAAGCCGCAACAGCAAAGACATTCAGCGTTCACAACAAAGCAGCCCTTTGGGGTGTTCAGAACAGGACTGGAACATGCTCCATCCTTAATTCACCCAACAGCTCTCAGGGCCTTTACAGCACAGTTGGTACAGTCTACAAGACCAGCTCCTGTTCCTGGGCTCTTATAAAGGACCCTCTTCATCCTCTGGTTTCTCTACTTGAGCATATTTACATTCAGCATTTACACGCTAAGGTTAGGCAGCCTTTTGTTCTTTCTTAAAGTCCCAAGTACTTTAACATGACACAAATGGTTGGTAATTTCTGTTTACTACCAGAACTGTCCCCCAGCAAATCAACTAAATCTTCCTGATGGGTTGCTAGGCACAAATTACATAATTTTCAGATCCAGGTAAATCACATGGTAAGACCCTGGATGTGTACCTTTGTACTGGTACCAGAAAGATCTGTGTATATTCCACAGAGCCAGAGAGTGGGAGCAACACTGGCCCACTACTAACAGAGGTCATGGGATTTTGCCCCTTGTTCTGGGGCCTACTGACTGAACAAGATGCTCTACCTCTCCTTCCTTCATTTGCCCATCGATGAAATAGGAACACTGATATCCACATCCTTCTAAGAGGTTTATAGCCCAGTGATTGAATATAGCAGAATATTATGTATTATTTTTAGATTACCATTATGGTAGAAAGCTGAAATCTGTTAATGTCTAGCAGGAGATACAAATTTAAGTGTTAAATTACTTTGGTGGATTTGCATTTCTTTAAAGCTCTATCATGTCATCTTCTTCTCACTTGAATCATTAAAAATCATGGGGGGAAAAAAGTTTGTTAAAATCAAAAGTAAGCAAAAAAATTCCAGAATTTGTTATGAGTTTCTTTACAACAGATATACTTTGAAATGAAGGGAAAAAGAAGGCACTATTCCAACACAGCTGTTGAAAAAATATTTATTTTTCAGTTATGGAAATTTTTATTGAAACTGAGGGACCGGGTTTTTTCCAAAAGTTAGGTTTTTAAATAAATATATTTGAAAATTAAGTTTTGAGTAACTTTGGATACACCATCTTGTTGGGTAAATATCCTTTGAAAGGGGGGGTTCTCAATCATAATGATAACCATAACCTGATCCACAAGTTAATATCTTATTCCTGTGTTTTCAATTCCATGGGTCCCAGCCACCACAGGGTAAGCTAAAATAAATTAAGTGCAAAACACTGGCAGTCCTGGCTGTGTAATGAGAAGCACAGCTGGGTAGTCAGGGAAGGGTGGGCTGGGTGAGGGGGTCAGGGGGCACCCCCAGGGGTGGCACCCTCAGCACCTCGGGACAGGGACTGGGAGAACATGGTGTCACCCAGCAAGGGGATGAGAGCACATGGGGATTCAATAACAACACAAGTTGGGGCTGCAGTTTGGCCTGGAACACCAGAGCAGAGCTGTGATTTACTGCCGCAAAACCTGCTGCTCCTAAAGGCTGTGTCTGCCTGCTCTGCCCTCAGGAACTCAGCTCCTCTCTCTGCACTCAGTGGTCCCTGACTGTTTCTGAGAACAGGCTGCCAGTCCCAATGCCAACACCCTGGTGTTCTGCTGGTCACGTGCTGGCCAACAGGTTGGGTTGCAGTCCTGTTCAGCTAAGGCAGTTCACTCCTCCCCAGGCAGAGTGTCAGGACCCCCAAGCACTGGAGCTCTCTGCTAAATGCTGCACACAAGTGGAAGGGGTGAGAAGGAGACCCACATCAAGAACAGGGCTGCAATTTTTGCTTGTGTAAGCCACCCAAACTTAAATATGTCTCTTGAACTACCCGCTGATGTTTGGGCAGTGTCCAGTCCATAGAACAGTTGAAAAATTTAGGAAACTCAAAAGAGGCTTAAAGACACTTCTTTCACCCTTGGCTTTTGTTTTGTGCTGCCTGAAGTGTGACCCTCCCACTGCCCCTCACACAGAGTGGGACGCGCCAGTGGGACACACCAGTTGGCACAATCTGTCTGCAGTGGCACTTGAGTGTCTTGCTCAACATGAATCTTTGAGAAGAAAAATAGTGATGGAAGTGACTGCAAGTCGTTGACAATGTATTCAGCAGTTTGAACAGGGTTTCTCCTTCTGGTTTCTCCCTCTGGAAAATAGAAAACATGTCTAAGTTTGCAGCATGTGTACTGTGTCTGCAATAATTTAATGCAAGTGGAGTTAGAAACCTTGAAAATCACAGTTTACAATGGAAACTTTGACAGGACATCAAGTTCAACCTTACAAGGACTCCTATAATTAGGTTGTCAACAAAACCCTACACTATGATACCATATCAGTCTCTATGTTTTCATACTAATGTACAGAGATAACTGTCACTAAAGGTAGCAGCAATTAGGTATTTAAAACCCATGGAAAACTAGAGAAATGCACAGTGAAAAAGTTCAAAGACAATAGACAAAACCAATATTCTTTTCATTGCAGCAAACACAAAAACACTGCAGAGCATGCTGTGCATTCATAAACTGCAATCATAGAAAAGGAGCTACTAAGGGAGAAGAGGAAAATGAGTTGTGCTATTGATACTTGGCTATTTTGGAAAAACATGTTGGCAGTTAAATGTTGTATATGCTGAGCAAAACATTCTCCAAAGTCCTTTTCTTGAAATGTGAAAATACCAGAATGACACTGCCAGAAGATGAAAATTCCCCATGCTGAACTTAGAATACCTATATCCTCTGATTTATTCTAAATTATTGGCTCCAATACTAATGAATATGCAAATAGAGTATCTAAGAGCTATTTCTGTGCCTCTGAAAAGGAAAGCTTCATGTTGAACTCTCTGCTTCGGTGTAAATCCAGGAAATTAATGAGATCTCCCAATTTCTACTGTAGAATAATTCAAGAGATTAATTTCACAACGGTTTTGATAGGTTTTCCTTGAAGTTTGAGTCTGAAGGTACAAGTCCCTAAATCCCAGAGGTATCATTCCAGGATTAACCTCACCTCTAATTATGGCACCTGTCATTAACAAAGAATAATTTAAGAAAAAAGGCTGGTTTCCTACCTGCAGCCATCAGTTCCCCAATCTTTTTTATAAATAATCCAGTAGTTTTTCATGGTCTGATACTATTTTATGTGCACACTAATTTTTGCAAGTACTGAGGAAGATTCCAGACAGCAGGACCACTAATTCCAGAAGGCCTGAAGCAGGAATATGAGTGACAGGAGCCCTTTGGTGAAGGTGCCCATTGTAATTCAGGCTGCAGGGCAATTGGGAGGGATCTGTCAGTTCAGCACCACTTAATTCTCTCCAGAAGTACAATAGGTCCTTGTGGAGCTCTGTAATTTCGGTGACCACAGGAGCATCAGGGCTGGACAGCAGAGCCAGAACCCACTGAAACCAATGAGGAGGCTCTAGTGAGTGTCAGACCCAGTCCAAAGAGGATATTTCTATCCAAATTAGTCAAAGGTAGGTGATGAAAGTTTTGTGGAGCTGTGGAGCCAAAAGAAATCTCTGCCCATGCAGATCCACTACAAACCAGTGATTTTTGTTGCTTTGGGTGTACAAACTGCCAAATGGCACTAACAGGTCCATTCCCTCTACCTTCTCTTTTCCACTACTTCTCTTTCTTTAAAGGGAAATTGTTTACATGAGGGCAAATGGTGATTGAATGTAATTTGTATTGCACTCTAATTTTAAGCATTCTTTCCTGAAAAGCTTTTGAACAGTATTTTGCTTTTGTCTCCCATACACAGAGATATAACTCAATTCCTGTGTAAAGCTTTGCTAAACATTACTGTTAAACGTGACTTTTAGTATCCACATGGACTGGGAAACTGCTAGGAGAAAAGTTAACCTGTGAGTGATTCAAGTACTTTGATCTCTGTGCTTGGACTGGTATCTGATTTGATTTTCTCCTGCTGTTTGTCTTTCAGTGGAATGGAGCTCTTCAGAAGACTTTTCTCCTTTGGCTGGTGAAATAATTATGGACAATCTTCAGTCTTTGAGGTGCTCCATCACAGGTCTCAGAACAGTAAGTGCCAGAGGACTCATTTAGACCTTGATGGCCCCAGTGATACAAAGATGGATAATTTGCATCCCTGCCTGTTGGTAATCACTGCAGTGCCTTTCTTGCAGCAACATGTTCCAGTGATTAAGCACAATAGCTCTGGTATCCATAATCCAGAAGTCACAAAGGGATAGACAAGACAGCATGAACCATTTTATCAGTTATCATTCTTAGGGGAGATTGAAAAAGATTGAAATGAAAACTCTTTTCTAGATCCCAGGATAATCCTAGTGCAGATCAAAAGCTCTTGAGAGATCTAGTCCTGATTCTGATCACCAATAGATAAAATAACAACTCTTTCTCTTCTCCTTTCCAGGGAACACACATATTGATGGCAATTATTTTCATTTTTGTTATTTATCTTTGTATGTCTGTTTTACACTAATCAGAACCGGGGCAGCAATGGAGAAAACTGATGAATATTCATATAGATTCTTAAGCAGAATATTTTTTTTCCCATGTATCTGAAAGTCTTTTCCCTACAGGCTGTTCAGGAGAATTTTGATACACAAATTACTTGACAAAAACAAAGTTTGCTCAAAATACAAGTATTCCCAGCAGAAACAGCAGCAGAGGGGCCCATCCAGCATCCACTGAGCTGGAGCCTCTCCACTGAATCCTCTGCACACTGAACCAGGCCTAGAAAGTTACAGTAGGGGAGGCATGGATGTGGCCCTTGGCAATGTCCCAAAACAGGCTCTCAAAAGGAGAAAATTAAAGAGTAAGCAATGGGCACTATTTAAACCCCATAGAATAGAATAGAATAGAATAGAATAGAATAGAATAGAATAGAATAGAATAGAATAGAATAGAATAGAATAGAATCTGCTTTGTTTGTTTTTCTAGCCTTTGATCTGAAGAAATCTGATTTGAAGCACAGTCTTCCAGGGAGCTGAGCCACAATATGCATTTACCCTGTTTCTCATTTTCTAGCAATAAAACAGAGTAACTGTCCTTAAGTTAAAATCAAGCCAACTTTCACAGCCACTTCCATAGGAATATGTTAAGATCACTGCTTACTGTGTGCTTGTCTGCACTCTCCAAAGTATGTAACATATTTAAATTTAAAGTTAAAGTTAAACTTCCACAAGTGCTCTCCATGGGCCTCAATCTATGCACCAAAATCAGTGCTAAAGGTCTGACTGGTTTCAGTGGCAGCCAAATGAAGCTCCTCCCACTGCTGTGCTGCTAGAGAGACGCTCTTAAATACAAAAGGGAAAAGGAGAGTCCTTGTTCTGAAGTGTGATTGTCAGAGTTCTCAGGGTTCAGATTTGGCAGAAAGACTGTGCTTTGTCAGCTGAAGTTGGTGTGTCCTGATAGCCCTGAGCAGATCAGCTGTTCTCCAATCTTTGTGCCACCTTTCAGTCTGTCATGGTGCATTACAATTACCAAAGTTGGAGTTACGTTTCTCAAGGGAAGACACCTTTGTGAGGGGCTGATTTGCAGTTTTTACAGCAACTATCCAGTGATAGTTTTGACTGCAGTTGTGTCCATTTGCAGGGCCAGAGGTATTATGTGCATGTTTCAGCGTACAACATGAGAGGATGGGGACCTGCACGCAAATCCACTCCGGAATATGCTGCTCCTTCAAGTAGGTGTCAGTTTGTCTGTCCTCACAGTTTGATTAGTGATGCTGCTTTGTAAAAACTTCTCCCTCTTCAAAGAACAGAAAAAGGCATTATCTTGGACTTCATGTTGTAATTGTCATGTCTTCTAGAAGTGAAATAAATAAACAAAACTCCCCCCAAAATGAGAAAAATATTCATATATGCATATTTACATCTTAGCTTTTATTCTTCTCCAGTCCTTTGACAGAATATTGTTGTCTAGTCATTAACACTTAAAAAAAAAGAGAAATATTTTGACCTTTATTTTTCTTAGCAGAGTTCTGATATATGGAACTTCATTTTTCAGTACATGAATGGATCAAAACCTGAATCTGAGCTGCTAAAAGCAAACCAATTACATGTATCTCATGTAATTTTGTATTCTGCCTCGTAGCATTACAGATTACATTCACTGGGCCATTCTCACAGCATCCTGTATGTAAAACACTCTAGTGTGGACACACATGTTGACAGGATTTAGCCTGTAAGCACTAAAATATTCCAGAAATTTCCAAAAGCCTTTTTTCCCTTTCCAGCCTCTGACAGGGTTCCTTAGACTCCATTAGAACTATGATTTGTCATTAGTAATTTTTAATCCATTATAATCACATTGTATTGTTAGTTGCTTTACCAGACTTGGCGTTCCCTGCCAAACTGGCTCAGTGTATTACAGCTCCCCTTGTATTGATTAATGCAGTAAAGTGAGACTTTTCATTTTATTGCATTAACACTAGTGTTTATTAGGCTATTGTAGCAATTTAATAACCTTGCATGCTAATGTGAGAAAATACAGAAAGCTGTACCTACTTTCACTAGTCATAATGGAGAGGGTTGGATAAATAAGGCTCTTGCAGTACCATTGTTCCATTTTGCTTCAATTTTACTCTTGTGTGCCCCAGAATAATACCAGAACTAGGCTAAAGAAATATTCTGTGCTACAATCATGGAACAAAAAATCTCCTCCTGGCAACGTGAATAAATGAATAACTTAGTGGTGTGCAATTACCTTGACTATAGCCAGGTATAACCACACAGAACTTGGCTCCACAAACCAAAAATTTGTATCAGCTGGGACACAGACTCTCTTACAGTAGCTGCAAGTTATCCAGCTAAATATTTCCAAAGAAGGGGCACTCTTGGAAAGACAGGTGGCATTTAAGACTGCAGCTTTGTATGATGTGAATTTTGCTTTAAGCATATTATAGTCTTCCCTTTTTATAGTCCAGTTATTAGACTTCTGAGATCTGACAATATGAGCCAGTTCCAAAGCTTTGGGATGTAAGGGAAGTCTTCCTGCAGATTCCAGTGGATCAACACAAAAGCTATGCAGAGAATTCAGTTATTTCCCATGTATAGTGTCTCAGGGATTCTGGGCTTTAGAGCAGCAGAAGTTCTAGACTTGCTGGCTTTAGGGCCACGTTGTCATGTGCAGCTGCTCAGAGCTCAGTGCAGCCCCTGGAACCAGCCATGGGAGCACTCCTGGGATTCCTGGGGCAATCACAGGGGTGTGTTTGTCCAAAAGGCAGGCAAGGTAACAAAGGGAAGTTTGGGGATTTCCCTGTACAAAAGCAAGAGCATCACTTGACATTTTTTGTGAGTTTAGGGCAAAGAGACATGTTTCCTCATGGCCACATACATTTTTCATTGCTGATGAACACAGAAGCACTAGGGAGACTCAGCTCCCTGTATATAGATAGCTGGCAAGAAGGTGGTATTTTCATTCAATAACCTCAGTGACACATGCTTAAGCTTTACAGCAAGTGAGACTAGCAGAGCCTAAATGCAAATTCTTTCATTAAGTAATACACCAGAGAGAGGAGATGCTATTTACCACTGCAGTTACTGGGGGCAGAACTTCTTTACCCACATGACTGCCTCCACCACAGGTTTTGAAAACTAGCAGATTTGTGCTTGGCAAGAAGGCAACAATCTGCCATTACACCAGTGTTGCATAACAAAATATGGCCCTGAGCTAAAATTTAAATGTGAATACATTAATACTCTACACAGTTGTCTCTAAGAGCAGCCAGAAGGACGTGCAAGGGAAATGAAAGCTTCAGGGCCTAATGCCAATCCATCCCAGAGCATCAAAGGTTGGTGATGTCCTTGGAGATGTGTCTGCGGATCATGACAGTGACCATTTGCCACTGTCCTCCTGTTTCCCACACACACAGGAGCAGCCTGGAAGGTGGAGGTCAACGTTGTGCAGCTGCTCTGTGAAATCACAGCAGAGAGCAACATTTCTAGGCTTACTCATTAGCAGGGGAGTAATGAACAATGAAGGAAAATATTCTGGTTTCCATGTAATTTTTAAGGTAATTAGCAGCCTTGAGATTCAAAAAGTTTGAAAGCACTGGGATAGAGAATCCATAAGAAACCCCAGTTTGATGACACCCAAGCACTTTGAGATTGGTGAGTTCCAGTGGGTTCCTCTTAGCTGCTCACAGGAGATCCAAGGACATTATCCCCACACAGAGCAATAATTGCAGCTGGCCCTGGATCTCTGCAATAGCCCACAACACAGGGGACAGCCCCTCTGCAGCTGTCACACTGCCCACAGGCTATGGGGATAGCAAATGTCTTTTCTTTCCAGCCTTTCAGGGGCTTACTCTAGCTGCTACTAAATGTAAATAAATAGGTATTTATATCCCTGGCATAGTGAGCCCATTGGAAGGAATGTTTGACTCCAAACTTGCACTAGAAACTAGATCTGTATGTTTAGTGAGTGAGCAAACTGTTGGTGGCTGTGAGTATGTACACGGCCTCTGTGCCAGCAA
>JAOXXN010000230.1:7672910-7705889 GCA_026770055.1 Myrmophylax atrothorax
AGCAAGTTGGAAGCATGTCTCCTGTGCAGACATCTCTTAATACCTTGAATCCCCAATTCTTTGGGTCAGGAAATGAATGCAATACTCTCTTCTCATTACAATCAAAGTATGAAAATAGCCAAATCTGGAATTAAAAAGCTCATCTCTGATAGACACAATTTGTTCCTCCAATTTTTTATGAGTTTGGTTTTTAAAATCAAGACTGAGATTGTCACCAGCAGCAAAGCAGTGAAAACAAAGTCTGTTGGAGGTTGGAGGTTTGTGGGCCAGAAACCGCAGGGTTTTGCCTCAGGAGTGCAGTGCTGAGCAGCCCGAGGGCTCCAGGGCAGGAATTGCCAGCGATCCTTCAGGCCTCTGCTGGGAGCACATCTTAGAGGGAACACGTTCCTCTGGCCACAGAGCAAGCTCCGGGCGTAGGGAGATGTTCACTCTCTGCTTTGCAGTTTCCTATAAACCAGAGTCGGGTCATTGGTGTCTGAGAAAGAGGCCGAAGGAGCACAAGGGTGATCTTAGTGAGGGGCCGAGTGTCAGGACTGGCTGAGAGCAGCTCTGGCTGCAGCAGCAGAGCCCATTCATGTACTGAAGAGAAATAGTCATTGTCTAGTCAGTCACTACAGGAGCTTCTCAGAGCTGGTTGGGAGCTCTTTGTTAATAATCATTATGATTAATTATCCAGCTGGCACAAGGCAAAGAAAACTCGGTGTACGAATAACAACAGCAGACTTAAAAACAGCGACTCTTGCCTGCCGAGATAAAAAACCCCTCTAAAGCCAACGAGTACCAGAGGCAAGAAAATGCACCTTTGTGTTTCATTTGTGTTTATTTCCTTTGTTCAATAGACTGGAAAGACTGCAGTGGAAGAGAAGCTCGGCACAGGGGACACACTGAGGCCCTGGAACGCCTCCTTCAGCAGGTTCGAGCAGCTCATCAGCACTATAATTGCAGAGGTAAGGAGAAAGCTCTGTGTGGTAGGGCACCAGCTGAAGCCTCCGTGGCGCCTGTAATTTTAGCAGTTTTCTAACTAGGTCATACCTTCTCATTCATCAGGAAAAGAAAGATATTAATATTGGCCCATCTGGAATCACTTTAGCACACTATCTTGCTCTTAACCCTTGAAATTAGTTGGATGAAAACATCTGAAGGCTAGAACGCACACACACAGGCACACCCCTGCTCTCTCTGTACCCTACACACCTCTAGATTTGTTTTTCCCTGCAAATTAGTTTCACATAGGATTCTACTCAAATGTTTCAAGGATGTCTTTTGGGTTTTTTTCTACAAAGACATACTTTAGAGAGTTAACAATTGGTTTCGATCAAAAGAGAGGAATTGGCTGCCTCCAAATGGAAGACCCTGAGTACTCCAGTGGATGGCATGCCAATCCATAATGAAAAGTACTTGCACAATGCAGGGGAAAGATAAGATTGCTACATTTCAAAACAGAATGGATCAAAACTAGGAGAGAGTTCGACTCTCAGCCAAACTTCATTCATGAGAAACAGACTGTGCCTTTAATAGCTCAAGAGCCAAGGCAACAGCTTGGCATTCTTTTTAAAGCATATTAAAAAACTCCTGTTCTATATGGATTGTTGAAAAGTACTATTTATTTTCTTAAAATAAACTTCTAAATGGAATAATGCTTCATTGCAAAGGGACTTATTTTAAACTGAAAAGTTAAACTGCCATGAAGTTTTCATTTTTCTTCACCTACTATGACTCTTATGTCAAGCTGCATCAATTGATTTAAAATCCCAGAAATACTTAGGGCTAAAATCATCTGGCTGAAATTAAAAGATGCAGCCTTTGTTCTTTTTGTGCAAATATGTCACCATCATGGTGATCCACAGTCTGCCACAACCCATTGTAACCATAGCAACTTAAACTATTCATCTATGGTGCTTGGAAAGGGAAAAGAGGTATTGCAAGAAAATGTTGTTCCCCTAATTAAAATTCATGCAAGCATTATCACTTGCAGGTGGTCTTGGTATTGAAAATACAGATGATTTATTCTATCACTTACATAGCTTTTTCAGGCTATTAAAGAATTCCTTTTTTTCCATGCTACAGTTTTTCCTTTCTGGAGTTAGTGTCTGTCTCAGGTCTTTCAGGCCACCTTCCTATTCAACAGGGAGTAAGTGAGGGAACACCTGAAAATATTCTCAGTATAAATGGACATACCAGCCCATAACAGAAGCAGTTATAAGCAACATGGAGAAAATCCCTCCTTTAAAGAATCTGACACCAGGGCCTGGTTCTTATAGAACTCCAGAAATTAACCCCAGTCTCAGCAGAGCACAGACAACTCTGTTGTTGATTTCCTAACTTCTTTTCCTTAAGTAATAAATAACAACAATACAAAAAAATCTATTTAGCTGCAAATATTTTCTTCTATACCTGAAAGGCTGTGGGAGCTCTCATGGGGCAGTACCACAAGTGGAGTCAGCTGGAGCAACACCCTTGCCTCCAACCAAATAAAAATCTCTTAATTGCTTGTAATGCTAGCATTACACAGCAGTGTATTTGGGATAAATCAGGATGGCAGCATCAGAGGAGAACCTTTGGAACTTGCTTTCAATATATGACTGATGATGATGCCTTGTATGTCACTAATTTGGTAAGGAATCAAGACAGAGTTTGCAGGAAAAGTACGAATTATGACATCACTGACTCTGAAATGTGATTCTGGTATTTATTGACTTGGGTGGAATCTGAGTAGCTTGATCAAGGATCTGAGATAATCTGCTGAATGAATGACTGAAAAGCCCAAATACCGGGTTTCACTTCCTATAATACAGAGGCTTAATCTAGATTCCTAATTGATGTAAATTAGCATGATTTGACTGACAGGAATAGAAGGACCTGCCAGGCATTTATCCTTTATCTGTACCAAGCTTCCCTCTACCAACTCCTTCCTCTAACTCTGGTTGGATGTCAATGCTGTGATCTCTGCCCCATTTGGTTTAGAGGTGTCAGTAAACAGCTGGACATCATTCAGGAGTATCCCTGAATTTGCCTTCAACCACTGATTTGTGTGTGGTTTATAAAGTGAGAGCAGAATTAGACTCTGCATGATTAAAGCTCAGTGAGGACAGATGGAACTCGAGCCTGGTATTCCCAGAGTGATTCCTGTGTGGGATATCCCACTCATGCTGCTCAGGCTGGCTGAAGGGAAGTGGAGGATGAGTGCCAGGGAGGTGGAAAAAACTGAAGGTAATCAATCTAAAAGGTCTGAGATTATTTGGATAACTTTGGAAAAAGCCTCAGAGCACAGAAGAGTTGGAAGGGCAAGGCTGTGTGCTGGGATCTGGGAGGGGACATTGCCTGGATTCCAGGCAGATCCTTTGCCCAGGTCTGTTCCTTCGGGCTCTGCCTTTTGCCCTGTGCTTTGCCTTGCAGGGGCTGAGGAAAACAAGCTTACAAAAATACCAGAAAGAATACATTGGAATGTACAGTGAGTTTAAGAGCTTTTGGAATTAGATCAGCTGTTGCTTTTGAACCTGCTCTGTGATATGATGAAATCTCCTAGGGAATTACTTAGGAAGCTTTGCTTTCATATGTTTAATCTTCTGGAAAACCCTGATGATTACAAACAACAGTCATCCATTTGTCTTCATAATTCCATGCTACAGACTATCATAACCGAGTTACTACAATTGTATGTCCTGGCAACACTTCAAATATATTTTTTAAGTTTGTTTTTTTTCTTGTAGAACATTCTTTCTAAACAATCCTGAGGGGATTAAGTAATTGTGTGATGTTTCATTAAGAAAAGAACCCAACTCTTCAGTATGAGACACTTTCTTTTCTGAAATTTAGAGAAATGTATTTTACTACACAAGTCAGAAGTGAAATAAAAATGTTGTAATTTTAATTTGATTCACAAGCAGAGCACATAGTTTTAATTGCATTTAACAAAGAGAAGGATCTCTGATTCCAAGAAGCATTTAAAATGTTTAGATTACACTTATTTGTGAGAATATACAAAAGCAGACTTGAGACCTAAGTCATAGACTGAGAATTTCAGGTAGGGAATTAAAGAATCTACAATTTTAGCTGTTGAGGATGACTTTATCATTCAAAACATACCACCCAGTGATATGACTGCCAGGCTTCTTCATGAGGTATAGAATTTTCTTTTTAAAAACATCCCACCTCAAGGTGAGGTAATACAGAATGTACCATGGTGTCAAGCCAATGAGATGTCTCACCATTACTTTTGCCTTTAATTTCTGTGGGGAATGATGTCTCAATGCACATTATCCCTGTGTCAGCTGTCTGCACTGCTAAAAATGTGCAGCTTTAAATTGAGTTTGAATTCATCTGGAAGTTTCCAGTCACTCCATGTATTTTCACAAGGTTACATGATAAGTGAAAACTCTAAACCCCATTTCATGCCCTCCACTAGGATTTCAGAGGGATCTAGCTCATCTTGTGCTGCTTTGCTTCCCTATCCAAGGTCACTCCAAAAGACACTTAGCTGTTCCACACACTGTCTGGTTTGTGGGGCTAAGATCTCAGATAATTTTGCACTGAGGTCATTCCATTTACCTTACATCTGCCCCACTTGAGAAGAGACACCCACTTGTCTAGTGACAGGACAAAGAATTCCAGATGGTGTTCCTCCCCAGAGCCATGGCACAGCATAACAGGCATTCCTCAAGCAGAGACCCCAGATACACATGAGCATGAGTGGGCAACTTTGTTCTTGTTCTTCCACGAGGCTGCTCTCAAGTATTAGTAGTATTTATGTAAAAAAACTGCATAGAAACATTTATACAACCTACATTTGAAGAGAAAGGCTGCCAATACCATAATACATCTTTTATTTATTTGCCCATTTCAATCCAGGATTGAATGCTTCTGATCTAAATCTAATCACTGGAAATTCTCTCATCTCATCTGTGTGTTCACTCCAAGGCTCCTATTAAAAGAGCTCACAGCTCTATTGCTGTATCATTTATTAACATAAACTCACTGTGTTGCTACTGATGATTTTCTATGAATGTTACTCTATGTTATTTATTAGTTAATTAAGTAATGGACAAGGTTCCATTTCCTGCAGATCCAAATTATCCCCTAATCTCAGCTCCATGTTTGCTGGCTCCTAGACACATGATACTGTAAAACAAAAGCAAATAGCAGTGTAGGAGAGTTTACAGTCTCCATCTACTTTCACATTATTTCTTTTGCTGTTGGCTTCTGCAAAGCTGTGGACTAAACCCAAACCACTGAATAGCCCAATAACATATATTTCACTTGTAATGTGCCCTCTTATTTTAATGCTGCAGTCTCTGGGAGTTTTACACAGAATTATGTTGCTTTGCCTTCAGCAATTTCCTCCTCTACTCCCTCTGTATAGATGGGGGAATATAGAAGAAAATAATTAGAATGAAATTTATATTCCTAAATCGGTCTTAACCTCAGAAGAAGGAAATAGCAAGACAGGAGTTTTCCTGTAGCATTTGGTTTACATTACTGCAACACACTGAATATGTTCACAGTAAAATAACAGTTATCTGAGGAGAGATGGATAGAAATACAAATGAATATTCTTAAAAGGAAAAGAAAACAAAGGTCAGTTGCTTCAAAGGAGTAGTCACAGGTTTGGATGACTCTGTTAAAACTAAGCTGACCAGGCATTGGAGAAAGGGCCATGGCGAACAAGTTTGCCCCAGAAAGACAATGGATTTGATGATCTAATAAGTCTCCTACATCTGAATTGTATGATTTCACCCCCAGTAGAACCTTGTTCTCTTTGTACTCGCTGTTCTGCAGAGCAGTAATTATTGCTAACAATGTGTCTGCTTTCTGGGGTTTTCAACGTGTGAATTATGGTGCAAATTTATTCAGCATTTAAAAATATGCTGAGCACTTCCACAGATGGGGTTTTGACAACAGCAAATTTAGATGTTCTTTAAATGTTCAAACTTAGAACTCGGGAGGTAGACACAGACAGACACTTCCCATTCTGCGCTGGAGGTAAGTGGGAAATAAGTCACTCTGAGAACACCTAAGCAAATGATCAGCAGCTTTCAGCAAATGGTTCTTCATGAGTCATGGGTTTTTCCCACTGGAAAAGGGTGTCCCTCAAAATGCTTCACACTTCCATCTGGATGGGGATCCATGATTCATCCAAATAAACACTCAGATCCTGGAAAACTGAGATGCACTTTTACAGTTACATTTTTCTTTTTGCCTTTCTTTTCGTATCACAGTAAATATCTGAAGAATTAACCCTTTATTATTATTACTAAATACTCCTGCTGTTTCTCTTACAGCAGCATTAAACAAGAAAGACATTGCAAAAGACAATACAAAAAAAACTAGTTTTAAGTGCCCATTGCTTTGAAATGCCACGTGTGGACAACTGACAGTACAATATACAATCCTGCATGTCCCTGACTGCCATCTATTGGCATCACCCCCAGGTACAGAGGTGCTCACAGCTGTTCCACAGAGCTTGTGAGGTTCAGTTCCCACGGGAAGGGATTTCTTTGGCTTTGCATGAGAGAAGGAAAGACATGAAGTCAAATTCATCAAAGTGAAAAAGAATACAATGTATAAAAAATTCACAACGTTTTTTAGAGTCCTGGGACAACATTTGAATTTATGAAACTCTTCTGACTGAGAAAGCTGGTGCAGAGCTCCTGGCAGGCACACAGCAGGTCTGACCTTTGCCATGGAGTGAACAAATGAGTTAAACACCTCTTCCTTGGATTCTAGATTATTAGGGAGCAAAGGTAACTGGGACAGCTCTGAGACAACACAGGTGAGTAAACGTTGTGCTGGGGTAAAAAAAACACAAGCTAAAGCAGATGCATTTAATGTGGTAAGGGTCAATCTCATTGTCTCCTTAAAGCTCTTCCTTAGGTGAGACTGGTGGTGCTGTGATGTTGATGACTGCCAGGACACCAACTCTTGGAAGTTTAAACTATATGTGGACAGAAACTGAGGAATTACAACACCTAAAATGTTGACTGATGGTTCAAATCTCTTCTTGGGTTTTTGGGACTACTTGCAAAATTCACATCCATTCGGGGCATTAAGAGCAGGTAGTGCTGGTTCAAGCCATGCTTTGGCTGGAGCAAAACATTTTTATCTAGTCTCAGTTTGCTGCAAGTAAGGAAATTTTTTGCTGGTATCACTGAGTTAATGAAAACACAATCAAAGGGTTGCATTTGAGCCATTTCTAAACCTTGCCTTTTCAAAGAAATATAATGGACACTCACTGGAATTTATTATTGAGGTTCAAGAAATGAAAGTTCTTTATGAGGCACTAACTGAAATTTAAGAGCTGGGTTTGATTTGCTTCTTTTTTCCATTTTAGAGAGTTCTAAATTACAAAATGCTGGTCGCAAGCAATCAGTTTCCAGAAGCCTGAAGCACCTTTTCCATTCATCAAACAAGTTTGTGAAGACTTTGAAACGGTTTGTCATTCATTTTATCTCCCAGACACTCTGAGTTTTATCAGTTGTTGTTCTGTAATAGTGAAAAGCAACTTAGAAATCTGTGTGAAGATGCCACTACCAATGAAAGAGCAATCAGTCAGAATGAACCAGATAAAATCACACACGTGTGAGGCTGGTGCAGCTGACAGGAAAGTAAAACCCCAGCCTGACTAAAATCAATAGAGTCTGTTCATAGTTACTGTTGGAAATGGATTCAGATTGTACCAGTGAAATATTCTGTGCAAACACAAAGTGTAGCTACAGAGGTGCTTGGGAAGCATTGCCTCTGTTGCTGCTCAGTAAGGAAACTCTGACATTTAGTTCATTCCAATATAAAGTGTGGAGCTCAGATAACACATTTGAATAGTCCACTGGCAACAAGCTACACATTTAGAATTCTCTGACATCCTCAGCAAGGTTTGCAGGCCAGTGTGACCCAACACTCAGCCTTGATAATTTGTTTGAGCAATTGGAAGTTGCTTATGCTGGATTATTTCTTCTTTCATTGCCAGGAGTGTTGAGTTTGCTTTCTCTGCTTTGTATTTTGATAAGAGTTTGATTCTTTCAGAAGAGCCCTCTAGAGTCTTTAAATTCCCTGTGGCAGCTACTTAACGTATGTAACTAATTGCAAGGGTAAATATTGAAAGGAATGATCTCTATAAACAGTTTTGCAGATATGTTGGCCAAATTACACTCAATTACACTAATGTAAATCCATAATAACCCACCTGATTTCAACTGGGTTACTTCAGATTTGCTCTGAAGTAAAGGAGGGCAGAACTAAGCACACTAATGATAAGTTTTAGTAGAATTTCTGATTCCTGAAGGACATAAAGCCTCCATTATGTACTGTGTAGTCTGGCAAAATTCTCACTAAAACTAAATGTATAGATATATCATTTTCTACATTCACATGGTCTCTCATCATCTAAAGTGATAAGCTTCCCAAATATTTTTTAGAATTCCCTGGCTGAAGGTGCATAATCTATATAACACAGAAGTTAAGATCAGATGATACTATTTGTCTCTTCAGAACTTAACCTCTATGATTCTTTGACTAAATTTGGCATGGATGTGAATGGACATGAAAGGTGTTTGATAGTGTTTCCTTCTCTCTTTAGGGGACTCTACTTATGTGTTATACTTTTTTACAAAGACAATTTGTTAGTAACCAATGAAGATCAAATCCCAATTGTGGAAATCGATGACTCTCACAGTAGTTCAGTTATGCAGGATTTCCTGTGGTTCACAAAGGTAATGGGAGTCTAATTTCATATATTGCTTCTGCAGACTTGTTGCTAGCAATGCACAGGCCTCAGCTAATCATTCTGAATATATGAAATTATGTCATGAAAAAGCTAAAGGATGAAGTGCTTTATCACTCATGTTAAATGCTATTTTCACAGACCATTTTATGTGGATTGAATTCTGATTGGGTCACTGACAGTGTCATAATTAATTCTTATTTGTGCAATCCTACGTGAGTGATTGCTATGTGAGTACATAAAGGTTTTATGAACATTTACAGAAAGAGCCTAAAGAAATAATTAGAAGTTTTAAATTTGGTATTGTGGCTGCACCATCATTCAAGTTGTCTTCACACTGGGTTTTTTATACCCCAAAGAATAGTAAATTAATTTTGCACAATAGTCTAAAATCAGTTGAAACAGGTGCATGATGTTTACAGAACACCTTCTGTGTCTGAGTCAGTATCTGTGTCATGTTTATCCAGACAGCTCTTTGCCATCCACCAAAACTCAAAATGAGCAATATCCACTGACTTTTCCAAGTCCAAAATGCTTTTTAATTTTATTTCTGGAGGGTTTTTTTAAATGCCCAGAACAAAACCTGATTGAACTGGATGTATTTTTGCAGTTGTCTTGCATGTGGGATGACATCAGATGGCTGAGGCAGAATATGGCCGTGTCTGTGTCCTCCTCAACGGCCCTTCAGGCCAGGCAGAAGATGCTTTCAGCAGCAGCACAGCTACAGGTGGGTTCCATTGCAGATTCCTGGCTATTAACTCAGTGACTTTCTGATCTCCAGGGGACAGTGCTGGCAGCAGCATTATCATCTACAGCAAAATGAGGCACTGAGCCTCTCCTGCCAGCTGGGAGGAAAGAGTCACATTAAAAGTGAAGAGTAGGAAAAACAAAGGAAAGAAACAATAGTGGCAGATGAAGAAATAAACAGATATGAAGCAGTAAATAATGACCACAGATAAGCTTGTGGGTTTGCAGATGGGGAATTCAAGAGTTATAATCCTAATATTTGCTGCACAAAAGCCTCTTGTAGGCATATTCATTATTAATTATTAATCTATTAATGAAGCATTTAAACTGTGGGTAAGATTCAGCACTCCCCTGTGCTATATGGGAACCTGCAGCAGTAAGCAGCTTCTGTTCCTGACAGGAAAGACAAACTCTGCTGAAGTTGCCAAAATAGTGCTCTTGATTTACCCATGGCAGCTACTTCCATTAAAATATTTGATTTTATGGGAAAACACATTTTTAAAAAACTGCATGCACAATTCCTGCAGCAAAAGTACCTCCAGACCTTGCTTTTTGCTACCTTTAGTTCAAGTGGAGTCACCAAAGGTCTCCAGAAGCCTGTGGTACTCCCATGGGGTTACTGAAGCTCCTCATTGCTGGGCATGTGTTGGCCACAGTCATCCCACGGGTTATGGCCAGTCAGAGCAATAACCTGCTTTACTGCAGCTCTGAGGGCCACACAATTTGGGGCCAGCATTAAGAATGTCCATGTGGGATGTTGGTTTACATCTCTTGGCAAACTCTGTACAGGAGAGCAGCCTTCCTGGGCACCCACCTGTCGGGACTGATTTCCCCAAAGTGCCCTGAAATTCATGGTAGGCCAACCTGCTGCACCTTTACTGGAGGACCACCTGTGTGAAGCAGCAGCTGCTTGTCAGCCCTTTGAGCCACCACTACAGAAAGTTTTAACTATATCTGCTGAATATTCCCTGTGGTGTGGTTGGCTCAGCTCAGGTAGCACATATTCCTTGGGTTAGCTCAGTTCCAGTCCCCCTGTGCAGATTCCCTTTGGCAAAGCTGCACTTGGGGATAACCAGCATTGCCAGTACATGGTGTTATTATTTGTTACTAGAGATGCAAAGTGCTGAGATACAGCAAATGTGTCCATGTGGTATATTGCTCTGCTGATTTTCTGGCAAATGTATTGCCCTTAACGGCTGTTGTTTTAGCTCGGTCCCCTGGTGACCACAGGGATTGTCACCGACCTGCCAGCCTCTAGCGGTGTGTGGCCTAATGGGATCCACCAGTGGAAGGGTCTCAGTAAAGTCTGTATGCTTGAATACATTTTATTGTTGCAGTTAATAGACTGACTCCACAGGAATTTAGGACAGAATGGAAAACTTCAGTGACAACACAGCTGCTAAGGGACTAGATCAGTGGATTCAGAAACAACAGGGACTGCAATTTTGCCTGTCATTACCACCAGACAACTAAAGCAAACAAAACACAAGTGATGGGCTGCCAAGCTAAGCAGACACAGAACTTTTTTAGTTTATTAATCAGTCCCATATTGATATTAGTAGGTCCCCTGTTCTCTATGCTTGAATCCATTCACAACACACACTCAATGACAGTAAAGAACTGTTTGTTTTCATCTCGGCACATTCACGTGTTGCAGTGATTAATATGACAACTAGATGGCTATGTCTGCTGCAGTGACTTATCCCAGCTGGAGACACATGGATTAATACAAAATGTACACTCAAGACAGCCAGTGCTAATCAGAGATGGAGGCAAAGCTCAAAAGGCACAAAAAAAAGCAGAGGGGAGGTGCTATTCAGGCACCAAGTCTGCCCTGGAGAGGGATAGATAAAGCTGAAATTATTATGCCACATAAAGGGCAGTCACCGTGCTGATTACCTAGAGTTTATAAACAATTTAATAACACAGTTCATAAGTAAATATTGCCTGCTAAGTGCAGATAAATAATTTCAGGGCAATCTATCAGTTTACAATGCCATTAAGTTAATGTAAAGCACTTCCCTAGACATATAATGTGCTTCATTGTGAATTCAGGTTTTCATTTTAAACTATCCCCCTCCCTATCCATCTTACTGTAGATGTCCTGAAAATTCACAAAGTAATGAGCATATTTTAAATGTTAGGCATTTTTCTTTAAGACATCTGGGAATCTCTTCAGTGGCTGGTCACTGGATTGAGTGTGTTTGCACCTATAAGCAGATGCCTTACTGTGTGAGGGAAGGGATTTTGACCAAAATATGTATTTTATGTGGAGTCTTTTAAAATTACTTTTCTTTAATCCTCACATATTTTCCTGGAGAGCTTTGCCCTGGTAGTTTTGTTACTTTCTGCCTGTTTTGTCTAGCACATTCTTGGAATCTGAAGTAAAAGGCGAAGGGTCTGTGTCTTTTTGAATCCTGTGTTTCTTCACAAACACACTCCACAGTTAAGCTACAGAACTATTTACCTTCAACACAAATATGAGGGTCTCTTGCTTTTGTTCCTGAAAAAAATCTGAATAATTTTAAAACAGGGAACAGAAAACAGAGATTACAGTTAATGACCTTAGCAGAGAACATATAAAGTATCCGTTATGAATGTTTTGGGGAAAGAGGAAGAATTTTATATAATCTCTGACATTTGGTTCTGAAGAGGTTCAGATAAACACCAAGCTCTTCAGTAAGTTCAAATTAAAGGAATCACCACTAGACAAACACTGAATGCTTTTGAAAATTGCATCCCTCATCTTTACATGCCTGAGCAAAATAGGAAGTTCAGCCCAAATAATTGAATTACTTTGCAGCATTTCCTTGTACAAAGGTATTGAGTGGTAATAGTCTTTCTGAATAAACACTGCTGGACCAAATATACTGGAGGACCCACAACTCAAAACACAAACATAACCAGGGAAAAATTTTCCTTTTGCCACTAAATGATGCAACTGCAGGTCAAGGGTTTGAGAAACTCTGTGTATCCAGTTTTTACTGAAACCAATAGGACTGATGTCAGTAAGCACAATGCTAAGTTTCAAAAAACACTCTCCTGATATGTGATAAATAACTTTTATTTTATAATTTGCTTGCTTTCTAGAATTTGCTGGGAACTCACAACTTAGGCAGAGTTTTTTATGAGCCAATCAAGGATCGACATGGCAATATGCTGATAGTTACTGTAAGAGAAGTGGAGAGTCTGTATTCATTTTTTAATGGCAAATGGATGCAGGTATCCAAACTGCAAAGCCAGAGGAAATCCCTTTCAACTCCAGAGGAGCCAACAGCATTAGACATCTTGCTTATAACAATCCAGGTAGTGCTTTGCTTCTCTTACTGTATGTTATTTGCTTTTGTAAACCCTGTGCCAGAGCCCTGATTTTTGGAAGCATCTTGTAGAACTTTAGGCCAAAGTCCAGTGCCCAATAAAATTAATGGCAAGGCTCCCACTGAAAGCAAAGACTTATATTACTTCCAGTAGGCCTGGGATCAGATCCTTAATATGCAAAATATCCATGAGATTCTAAAGCAATTACTTCAAAGTCCTAGCAGAGAATGGTAGTTTCTATCAGTTTCGGGAAACCATGCTGAGGAATTCTATAGCAAGGGATATAAAAAGCTTTAAAATTCTCTGGGATGTTCTTAAGCACCTATACAGACACCTAGAATTTCTACACTCCATAAGATTTTTCCACCCAACCTTGAAAACTAAATCTTGGTTTTAAACTTTACTGTTCTACTTAATAAACTTGTTCTGTGGGGTTCAGAGTTCCTTGGAGCCTGGTATAGCTGCTAAAGAATTCTTTACTGACCATAACCCTCCTTTAATTTCTGCATAACGTGCTCCTAGACTTACAATTAGAAAAATACCAAGGTAAGAATTGATCTTGGGAGTTGCTTGGCATAGTCAGTTCAGTTACCAACACTGAGAACCAGGGGGGTTCAACCCTTCAAGCATTGGGGTGTCTGTAAACTCACATTAAACGGAGACACTTCATGTTAAGATTAATTCATGTTTTCTGTAGGTAACAGCAACCTCCTTCTCACAATATATCAGTAGGCAATCCCCCTAAAACTCTGTTGCACAGTTACCCAAAATACAAGACAAATAGCTGTCTTAGTCCCTTCTTTATCACCCTCAATGAGGCCATGACTGCTGTGGTTAATTTTTGAATTTAGAGGCACTTTCTTGGGCAGAGACTCTGCTTTTCATACCGGGAAGTGACAGGCAATCAAAACATACCTTACCAGGTTTTAGGAACGTTAAAAAATTTCCAAAAGACAATAAAACTTACCTGATCTATGTTAGATTTAATGTACTAAAGTGCGTTAAAGGTGTAGAAAAATGTCAATCTGGGCAAAAGTTTTATATTAGGAAAAGCAAAATACAGGCCTGATCAGATTTCCACAGAGATCCTAGTGGAAAAAATGTTCCCCTAATGGTTTACACATTCCTATCTAATGCCCACCCTTTCTTCTATTACTTGTTTAATCATCGAATGGGTATTTTGTTCATGAAGTGCTTGTGAAAATGAGGGTCTAATTGCACTGGTCAGAGCCAAGCATAGCACTGGCAGATAATTTGATGGTTCCAAGAGTAAAGGCATAAGGCCAGGTGTCTTAATCCTCACCCTCTGCAGAAGCACACACTTCTCAGGATGGCAGCAGACATCACTTTTTGGGCAGTTTTGGAGGACTGCTATACATAGCCCTAAAAATGTCTCCTGGCCTCAGCAAATACACCATCAATACTCATTTCTTCTACACTCTACTTTTTGGTAAAGACATTTGCTCAAAAAAAAATGTTGCCACTAATTCAATTTTGTAAAATATCAACCCTTATGCTCTCAGAGATCTTCCTGTTGACAGCGGGTGATACAGAACAGGTTTTGGGGAGATGTAGGCTGGGATTTCTTTGGGGACCTGCCCCAGGTGACAGTTTTTCTCTGCTCTGTCTGTGCAGCCGTGCACCAAACCTGAACCAGGGAACTGCCCTGGCCACAAAACAACTGCTCCTTTCCCAAGTTGTTTTTCGGATGAATCAGTTCCCTGCCCCAGCTCACGGCTGAAATGATCAGACAGCAGGCAGAGATGGGGATTATTTGAGCCAGTTTAAACACCACAGTTGTAGAAGATTGAAACCTCAGGTTCCTGCATGACATGGAGAGCTTAGAGATCCTGTGTATGGCTTCAAGTGAGAAGTTGTCCAAACTACCAGAGATTATTCATATGCTTAAGCATGTGCTTAAATGCTTTGCAAACTGGGAGCACAGTTGAAAAGAGAGCTGTAAAAACATTTGTTGCTTTTTCATCTCAAACTCTTCTGCTTATGTGGAAAAAAAAAATATGACATTTTTATGTAGGACTGTTTCCCTTAAAACAGGACATACTTTCCTATCACAAACGGAGTCAGCAGCGCCTCCCTCCCGGCTTGTATCTGGGGTACCTTAAACTCTGCAGTTCTGTGGATCAAATCAAAGTGCTTGTGCTGCAGAAGCTGCCCAATGTCCTGTGCCATGTTAAAATCCGAGACAACAGCAATGTCTCCAAGTAAGTGAATATATATATTTATTTACACACATATACACAGAGAGAGAGAACATTTGGTTTAAATTTGAAACAACTGATCAAATGTAAATGCCAAGGCAATTCTGCCACTGCAAAATTGTAAGTGGCACCAAGGTTTGGCTCAGGTGTGGACCAACCCAGAGCCTGAGCCCACTGGTTTCTAAGAATTGTACCCCATGGTTGTTTACATTCTGCTCAGGGGTTCATAAGATCATAGCCCTCAGCCCTGATTAGTGGATTCAGTGCCACCCTTCCTATGGATTTTCACTGGCCACAGGATGCTGCTGTGGGACATTTTTCTGTTTATCCTCTTGTGTCATGCCTGGTTTGTCACTCTAAACCACAGCAAACACACAGCAATTGAAAACCATATTTACAAATGCGAGCAAAAAATTAAGTGCTGTGCTCTGGGAAAGCCATTTTTCTTTTGTCCACTCCTTTCCTTATCCATTGGCAAATGCGCTTTTTTTGCTGCCTGGTGGGCAACACATTTCATTGGCTATTTTTCTGGAGCTTTTTAATCCCATATCATTTCAATAACCAGCTGAGAATTTTGCATGAGGAAGAAGGAACTGGATATCTACATGGATAACAAGGATATCCAGAACGTAGTAGTTAATACTAACAACAGTGTTGGAAGGAATATAAAGCCTAATTCTTCAGAGTTTATAACAATCCCTGACTCTTGAAGTTTAAGATCAGATCTTTATTCAGGAGCAGATTGTACCATATTTATTACTCATAGTGGGATTTCCTGTACTTTTTTTTTTTCCTTAAATGATTGATTCTGGCTGCTTTTCAAGACTGAATACTGGGCAGGGTGAATTAAGGATTTGATCCAGAAAGATGATTCCCATGTTTATCAGGAAGTTCTTTGGCTGCAGTGAGTAGAAAAGAGACCATTACAGAGATTAAACATTCTGCTGATTGCTGTCATTTCCAATGCACACTTTTTAAAGCATTGTGGTAGACAGGGAATGAAGAATACAAAAGAGAAAACCTGGAGTGAGAAGCCTTCGTGAAATACTTCAAATGCAGTTGGTCTTTCAGAAGTTTGCAAGGAATGTTCAGCCTGACGTGCATGTGCTAGAAAAATAAAACTTTTCAAAGTCAGAATTTTAGCCACAAACAATCAAGACTGCACAGGTTTAGAATGTTTGGGTATATGAGGATTAAACGATCAACAGATCCCAAATGCACATACACTGAATTCCTGCTTGTGCACTGAACTTTTGTTGTATTTCTAATTTTAACTTGACTCAACATACAGAGATGAGTGGGAATGGATCCAAACACTTTCTGGCTCAGAATCTGTGGAAAGTATGGATCATACTTCAGACTGCCCTACTCAATTGTTCTTGTACGAGCTCCAGACGGCAGTGAAAGCTCTCCTCAAACAGATCAATCTACCTCTGCAGCAGGTATTTATTTGCCTTTGTGGGATTTATCACCTTTTTAAAACTGATTCTTAAGAACACAACTAAAAGCTACAAACTGTAACTACCAGGTAGGGGTTCTGTGTCAGGGCTGCAATACAAGCAAAGTGGAGAAGTTTTGTATTCCATTATTCTAAGTGTGTGGAGGAGAAACACCTTTGATAAACAGTTTCCCAGACATTTGACCATATGAGGATTAAGAGACAAATTTCAATTACCTCCTATTTTTGCATCTTTTAGCAAATTTGGGACATTTCACACAGGTGCAAATAAGCACTTTTGCAAAAAATTGGTAGTTTTGAGCACCTTTACCCAGCTGACAAAGAAAAATAGGTATTTTTCCAGGCAAGCAGGACAACTGACTGTTGTTTGGGAGGTTTAGAGTGAGGGTGTATGAAAGGCCTGCTGATGACACAGCATTTTGCTGTTCTTTTACACACAGCACTTCTAAAACACAGTTTCAGACCTCCAGATTGCTGTGAGTGTGGAGAGGTATCTGGCTTCTGGCTTTACATTTAGGTACAAGAAATGCATATGTGAATAAATAAACTCAGGGAGGATAATCTATGATGTGAAAGATCCATGAAAAAATAAGCTAAGAAGTTTGTTTCTTGTTTACATGAATTCCGTTTTATTTTGGTCTGCGGGGGTAAAGAGGTCTTACAGTAGAAGTAAATCATCTTTATATTCACTTCAAGGTCTGTTTGTGCAGCTAGAAAGATGTGGCCTTAAAACAAATTAATCTGGTTCTACATTTCTGGATTTTGAAAGGTTTAGGCTTTGCTTTTAAAAAGGAATCCATCAGTGCTGCACCTTCTAGCCTGGGAAGAGCCAAGTAAGACTCAAGTAAATCCAAAATTAAGACAGATGGTGTGCTGCCTTGTGGTCAGTCACTCTAATTCAATAGGGCTCTGTACAGGTCTCTATGTTACTGTATTTGCTTGGAGGTTACAGCTTTTGTGTATCTTTTTTTTTCCTTTCAGAATTAGGGCCTAAACATTTAAATCACTGTGCAATATTTTCCTGAGACTGCAGCTCAGCCAAGCATTTGAGCTCATCTACTGTGCATGACAGATAGACATCAATGTGACCTTGCAGTTCAACACAGTTGCAAATGGTTTGATGGTTCAGAACCAAACTGTTATGTCAGTGAATTGAATTTTTAATTCTGCAGATTTATTTTTACTATTCTTGTGGGGAAGAGGAGCAGGGACAGTGACACTGGTGCACACTCAGGGCTGCACACGGTGGCTCTGAGCAGCCCCAGCCCAGCTCCTGCCTGTGCCATTTTCTCTTGCTGCAGCACTTGTTAAACCTTTTCAGTGCTGTGTTGAGGGAGAGCTGCATATTTCTCTTAACCAGCCCTAAATTGAATCTTAAAGGTTTTTAATTGAATCCATTTTCATGTTTTCACATAATTATGCAATCATAATCTTGAAAAGCACATGGCATGTGATCATTTTCTGCCTAATAAGAAACATAAATGTTGTTTTCAGGGGGGTTGTGCCTGCGTGTGTTGTTTTAATGTGGAACATTGCAGCTTTAAACCTTTATTTTATGTAGTGACATGAACCTACAGTTAGGGACCTCCCCCCCCCGCCCCAAATATTTATGTTTTATAAAAATTCCGAGCTTGATGTTGTGCAAATTTTCTTTAATGTTTTATATCATTTGGGGTGTTGTTTATATAAGTGCCATGTTGTAATTCTCTCCTGTTTCTCTCCCCGCGCGTGTCCCTGTACAGGCTAAGCACTTCCGTCTGTATACACAGGAGGTGTTGGAGCTGGGTCACAATGTCTCCTTTCTTCTCCTGCTCCCTGCCTCAGACGACGTCTGCACTGCCCCAGGACAGAATAATCCTTACACCCCACACTCAGGATTTCTTAACCTCCCTCTTCAGATGTTTGAACTCGGTATAGTAGCTTGCTTCACCTAGAAATATTAACCCAGTCTCCTTATAATAAAATCACAAAGTTGTATCTGTTTTCCCCCTTGTCCCAGTGGAGAGTCAATAAATCACATGATGGCTTTGGCAACAACACTACCTATAACTGTGTACAAGGTACAGAGGGAGCAGAGCAGTTAAAGCATATACTGTAGCCATCGTTATTGAAATGCAAAGCAGACAGCAAAGCCCACAGTTATCCAGTATGTGTCTATGAGCTTATTTGGAAGATGATGGTCTTTGAAAAACAGAACCAAAAAAAACTACACACAACGTAGCAAGGTTGGAGTGTAAAAGGAGATGCAAAAAACATCCCTCCGAGTTGTCATGAGGATAATCAGTAGGTTTGTAATGAGAATTCTTGCAGTTCCTCATTGCAGATGGTCCCACTTAAGGTCTGACTCTCTCACAACTTTGTGATAGATTTTCCCATGTGAGGGTCATCTTTTTTCCCTTTAACTCCTGGAAGAATGCAAGAGACAGTCCTAGTGCTGTGGTGCAGGAAAAGCCTGTTGTGAAAAATGCCAAAGCACTGGATTTGAATCTCTTTTTTTAGGGAGCACATCCTGCACTGTAGCAGATTCAGCTCTCTTGTTCCACTGCATTGCTGACTGGGTAAGAATTCCCCAAAACAGAGTTTTCCAGCTGTTTCACAGAAGGCATAAGATGCTTTAGCTTCAAGGTCTTCTATTTCTCATTTCTCCTTCTTTGGTCCACAGAGAAAAGAAAGGTTCCACATAAAAGCAGCTCATAAAGACTTAACAGTTCTTTTTTAGAAAGAATATTATATTTAAGTATGGGGACTGCTGAGCCTTACACATCAGTCTGTTCTGTTTCCTTCTAGCCTGTAAAACTGGGTATCTTTCTTTCATCTGCCTTGGAGAAGAGAGAAAGATCTGAGTCAAAACTGCAGGACTTGGTATGCCAGGAGCCAAGGATAGACCTCTAGTGGCAACTGTGTCCTCAGTGATGTCTCTCTCAGGTGTTCATGTGACACCATTACCTTCCTATCTCCCATGTGTCAGTGCTGTTTGAGTCACTTATGTAGGACAACAATAATTAGGTATTAATGGAGGGTCTTATCATGACTGTGTTTCTGCAGTCACAACAGATTCATGACCCACCATCACCCAGCAACACAAATTTCATTTGGATCAGGCAGGAATGCACAACAATATTTGTGCCACAGCACACAAAGTGGTGCCTATGACAACCCTGGGGGTTTATGGTGGTTGTGGGAGGACAGATGCCAGCTGAGCTGCCATGAAATGATGAGGGTTACAGCACACAATACATGGTGTGATCTGCCAAGGAAAAGCTGGCCCTTCAAAGGGAAACCAGTGTAATTGAACAGAAGGGTTAGTTCAGTGCTTTGGGTCACATGGCTGTGGCTGCAGCGCCCTAAAGCCAGACTTTTATCTTCTGCCCTGCCACCCTGAGGCCTGTTGGCCTCTGTGTATGGAACACATCATTTCTCCTGCTGAGAAGGGCTGCTGTGTCACTGTGTGAATTAATGCATGAAGCATATTAATCTCTGATGAAATTAATCCGCACTCTAGAGGTTGAGCAGACTATTTAGCCCTTGTTATGTGGCACACAAGCCACAGGGCAGGAGTCACTCTCAATTCTGGGGCACAGAACAGCAGCAAGAGGCACTGCACAGGGTGATGTGGTGCAGGTAAACACAGCAGAGCCAGCTCTCAAAAGGCATTCCAGGTGTAGCCCTCTCTGTTCAACAAAGGTTGCTACAGTGGGAAAGCAGCTCATGGTGGAGAAAACAGTATGGAAAGCTAGATTTTGAGTGGTTTTTCAAGTAAGCAATCCTCTGGCCAAAGCCAGATGACATTTCTATATGACTTATTATGTATATAATAAGTCCCTGATATCCCTGATGTTCTATAAAGTGACTGTGATTCACATCTCAAATATTAGAAGCTTCCATTCCCCATTAGCTGGTGGCTACCAACTATATAATTGCATAACCACAAAAGACTATGTTGAAGTAACATTTGTTAAAGTAACATTAAAGGGTCTGACTTAAAACCACAAAGGCTCGAAACTTCAGCACTGGAGCCGAAACCGCGGCTGTAATTCACTCAAGAGTCCACCACATATGGCACAAGTACTGTAAGACCACACACTATTCAGACTGGATCCCTGCTCTATCTGGGCATTGCTGAAACCAGAAGGCAGAATTTTTTCTTTCACTCTTTTTTAATGAGATTTCTGTGTTCAGATTAGGCCTTTATTGTTACACTAACAATGTTTCTGTAATTAGATTTCTTAGTTTGAGAAATTCCTCTCTGTTATTCTAACCATGTTGTTTGCTAGAGGTAAGTAGACATGTGACAGTGTTTTCATTTCTCTTTTTAATATTTGTAATAAGAATATATGCAATTTACACTTGAAACACCCTGAAAAATACCATGCCCCAATCCAGAACTGCAGCTGCAGTAAATGGACTGGCATTTGCTGCTCTGACAAGATCATGCTGTGTGTTTGCATTTATTGAAGCACCAATGAATGGGGAAGTATTTCTGAAAACTTGTTCTCCCTCAGCAAGTTCCAGTAGGTCTGTACTGTACTGCCCTTTGTAGAGGTAACTGCTAAGTTCTGCCTGAGCAGTTACAGCTTCTGGAATATTAAGCTTTAAGAGGGCAGGTAAATTAGCATTTGAGAATCTCCGTGGCACTGTAGCTGTTCTGTTTCTGTTACCTCTGATGCAGCTCCAAGAGCTCTGTGCTGCTCCAAAACCAAATTACACAAAGCAAGGGGTCATGTCTGAGCTTTCTGTGTTACTATTCTGCGGGAAAGTCTGGAGGATGATGTGTGGTAACACCTAAAAGAGCTTTAATTGTTTCCCCCAAACTTTCCTATCACTGCAATGCTTTTTCTGCTGAGTCATTTACATTGAAGATCCTGATTTAAGCCAGCCTAGCCCAAGAGAAAGTTATCAGCCTTAAAAATGATCCTTTATTTCTGAAACACCCAATTAAAAAAAAAATAAAAGATGAGTTTCATTTTCCAGTCATGTCACTACTTTCTTGATAAAAGAAATGATGAGCTATAAAAGCCCCAGAAACAGCCTTTCTGATTAAAGCTATCAAGGGCAAGATAGCCTCTGGTGCTGCATACTAAGGGCCTGATTATCCCTTCACTGAGATATAAATTAGAAATGACTCTTTTGAAATCAGTGAAGTTACAGAGTAAATCCAGCGTAAATGAGAGGAGAATTAGAGCCTGTATTATTTATTTGGAGCTTAAAGTAACCCATCCAGAGCTAGGTACTATATTTAATAAAATTTGTGCTCTGAAAGCTAAGGATTTCATATTTCATAACCAGAACATAACGATTTTCCTTTGCACTTGGTCTTTTCACAGTTCATTTTTGCTGTTACAAGGAAAAATTTATAAGCCTGTATTGCCGCCTTTCTGCTGTCATAGAGCTGGACTCTCTGAAAACCCAGCAATCCCTGAGGGAAGCAATTTCAGACAGTGAAGTCGCTGCAGCCAAACAAAGACACCAGCAAGTTATAGACTACATACAGGTAATAGTCTGTTTCTGACTATTCCAAGGAGATTTTAAGGTGGCTTTCTTAAAAATTGCATAGGGCTGTAATTTGAAATCTAAATGGAGAATTATTCACAGACATCATAAAAAGAGCAGTTGTATCAAAAGTGCAATTCTGTCTTTATGAAATTCAAACCCAGAACATGTTTTCCTTAGTTGTTGCTTTTATAGAAGGACTTTTATGGGCAAAATCAAATGACAGTTATACTAGACTGTTATAAAGAAACGTGTCAGTCTGCTTGTAAAACTCCCTCCCATCTAACGTGAGGTAAGTTAGCACCACGTCTGGCCATTCAGTTGGGTAAGAGTTTTTCTTTGTCTGTATGAACTGAGGACATTTTCCACCATGATAAGGTGGCAATTAAAAACATTAAAATGAATATCCAGACTGGGCTGTGGAGACAACCTGCATCAACAATATCCCACTGAAGAATGCAGCTCTGCATTGCAGGAGGCAAGCTGGCCCCAAAGAGATGTGTGAGTCTGGGCAGTGCCATGCAGTGGCACTGCTTTTCAGTCCCCCAGGGCAGAAGGATCACAAATGTTACCATTCTTGTCTAATTTGCTTATTCTCAGTCTTTCACACCAATTTTCCTCTACTGTTTCCAAATCAAGACTTTAACCTGCTCAGTTCAGGGCTCTTTGAACTACACCCCATTGTTCAGCATAGCAAAGCCTGTGCTTTTCCAAACCATTTATAAAGCTTTGCATCTATGGACGTGATTGATCTGTCTTTCTAAAACTGAGGTACACTTAAGTTTACAGCTCCATATTCTTAATATTTAAGCAATCTTCTGTTGGAACAGGGGCCAAGACAACCATTTGTACCATTGACAATATGTTTGCCCCTTCATAATCATGAACAAGATGATAATATTTCTATTTATCTTTGTTCTGCATTCAGACCCCCTTTGCCTTGTCCACTTGGAGCTTTTGGCAACTTTCAGGGGCGCAGAGAGGAATGTTCCACTGTACTTTCACCTCTCATTCATCTCCCTCCCTCTCCTTTTCCCATTCTCACACTCAGAAAACCAAGCTTTTTCCCAGTGTACAGGAGAATTTGGAAGACTTTCATCCTTCACCTCAAAAATAAGCATATGTATGTTAATATAGACAGTTCTGCATTCCTCTTCTCCAGAGTGTTCGAGGCACATCTCTATGCTGAGAAAATATGGGAGAACATTTTAAACTTCAGTGTTTTGTGCTGAATTATTGTGACAGTGTATTAGGCTTGTCAGGTTTCCTCTCAAAATGAAAACCAGCTGTATTCCACCTATTGGCAAAAATATCTCAGCCCACCACATACCACAATCTTCAGTGGTGACCACGAAACCGCAAGAGCATTTGTGTGATCCCAGATCTAAGACAGTGTTGAAGTCACTACACAAACCAAACATTGTAAAGAGCACGGCAGGCTATATAAATGCAGGTCTGAAAAGGAGTCAGAGGGCAACTGAAAAGTAAAAATTTAAAAAGAAAAAAAATTAGGAAAAACCCCCTCCAACCAGCAGATAAGGTGCTTGAGGTCTTTACCAGAATGTTACACAGCAAGGAAAGAAATCAGACATTGAAACTAAAACTGAAGTTAAGCTGTAATTTATATCTTGTAATGCTTCTAAGGTTCCCAAATTGTAAAAGAACCACAGTTCATTAAAATGACCTGCAGAAGGCATCAGGGGAAACCAAGAGGATTTGCATTTTATTAAACTGCATGCAGTATGATTCTTGTTTGGGGTTGAGGGTGGATCACAGAAAGGAAGTACAAAATCTCTAAAATCAAATAGGTGAGACATTTGCTAACTGGCATTCTCTTCATGGGACTACACTGAAGTCTTGAAATGATGCAGGATTATGAATTAATCCCTGAAACATTTGCTATTCTTATCGGTGTATATTCTTAGCTCAAATTAACTCAGTGGCAAGGCTTGCACTGACATCATTGGAGTCGGGATTTCACCTTTACATAAAAATGGCCATACTAGGTCAAAACAAAGATCCAGCTCCCCAGCTATCCTGTCTCCAACCCAGCTCATCAAGAACTACCCCAGCTAATCTGGCATCTACAGTATCCCTTGAGGACAAATTTCACACTTGGAATATGCATTTCATGAAGTATCTCCTGCTAAGAGTATGTGCTGGAGAACTCATCTGAGAACACCAGTCTCAGCCTCCTCCTCACTGATCCCTCTCTCACTGCCCTATTTGCCAATTCTCACTGCACAAAGTACCCCTCACTTTTGCCTCTCCATTTACTGCCCCAGGGCTCTCCCTGCATTCCTGTAGATGTAGCTTGTGTAACTGCAAAGCAGTTTCCCTCAGACACTGCAATATTAATATGAAGGCCCACTTCAAATGCAGAACCTTCTGTAGGAGAAGTAAAAAGGAAGTTCTAAAAGGACATTGCAGCAGGAGGAATTATACTCACAGCTACTGTCCTTTGATGGTTGCATCAACATTTGCTCAGTCATCAAAGATCTTCAATGGCTTGAAAATGTTAAAAGAGTTCCATTCTCAAGTGACTCTTCCGACCTACATTAAACAGCATCTTTCCTCTCTACTGAGACACTTAAATCTACATCCTGCTATTGATTTAGGCACTTGTCTCTTATTGCCATCAACAGGCATGTGTTAGAACTGTTTTTATGTAGATTTATACTTTTAAAATGTATGCAGACCAAAATGATGACAAGGGAGAAACCTGCAGTTTGGCTCATAGCTGTGCTTCAGCCCTCCATGTGTGTATGTTCTTCCACACATGTGTATGTTCTTTGTCTGTTAAAAACTACATTTGAATTGAGCTGGTTTTGACCACTCTGGGTTTGCACCAGTGCTCGGGAAGTCTTGCTTTCATTCCAGTACAGAATGAAACCAACTTTCAAGTGTGTTACAAATTGATCAAAAGACAATGTTCATTTTCTCTCCATGTCAGATTTGAGGCCTGGATTCACCTCTCCTAACTACACGTTCTTAATTGAGGGCCATAATTTGAGAGTCTGGTGGTCCCAGGCAGCCTCTGCATGGTGGAGGAGAGGAAGCCCTTAACCAAAATCAGTTCAGACCACCTCGAGCTGAAGTGTCCTGGCAGGGGGTCCTGCTGCTCTCTATTGGCAGTGACTACACACCTACTTGGGCACTTGAAGAAAGTACACATTTAGGCAGAATTAGTACTCAGACTGAACTGCATTTTTTCACCATTTTTTGCTCCACAGCAAATTGATGAGATCTGGAGGGAAATGAGATGGATCACAGAAGCACTGCAGTATGCAAGGTACAAGCAGCCAGCAGCTGGCCTACCCATAAAGAAGCTTGTGGATCTTTCAGAACACTATCAAAAGAAAATGAGCTCCACCTCTTCACATCTAGATTGTCTTCCTTCACCTCCCCCTTCCCCTGAGGCCAGAATCCAGAGGAGAAAAGCTGTGAGTGGTAAGAGAATTTTAATTTGTTCACCAAGTGCAATCTTTGAACTCACTTTTAATTATAACAGTTCTTGTATGTCTTTTTATAAAAGAGGTAGATTTTTTTCCCCATACTTGCCAAGGTATTTTACCAATTATTTGTGACTCAGTATCCTGAGATCTTTGTGCAATCTTCACAATCATTTGTGGCTTTCAACTACTCAGAATTCTAACTGCTCATCATCAGCCAACTTTGACACCTCACTGTTCCAGATTATTTACTGAACAGGTTGGAAAGGGACAAGTGCTACCATTGGCTTCTCCGGGATGTCCAGAATCCCAGTAAAATCCATGCATGATGAAAGCTCACTGCTTCATTTGTTGCCTACTCCAACAATTGCTATTATTATATGGAGGGAGCTTTCTCTTCATCTTAATTACAGCTTCCTTGCTGCAGAAGCTGTGGCACAGAACCTTCTCAAAAGCTCTTCAGTGCTCTGAGGGATGGCTGTGTATTCATTGTTGCACATGTTCAGAGTTTTATCAGACTGATGAGACATGAGTTGCTGAGCAAAAGCTATTGATCCTTTCTCATCACTCATGTATCTATTATTCTTCCCCATAATTTCTATTAATTTGACAGAATCTAATTGAGATTTTTCCATGGTTTCCATTTGCCACCTTCTGTTTCTCTGACATTACAGCCATTTTTTGTTCCAGACATTGACTGTTCCTCTGCTTTGAAGCAATTCTTTCTTATGCCCCTCTTGTTTTGTTCTGATAGAGCAAATTTTAGTGCCAATAGTCCAATTTAACACCTGTTTTCACATACCTCAATGTTCTCAGAGTTTAGGCAAGCATTTTAAAACAAAGAATTACACAAATAAGTACCCACTTCACTGACCATTATTGCTTCTCTGCATAGCCAGAAAATTAAACTGATGAAAGAAATGGATCACAGCAAATAAAGATGAAGCAAATGAAACAGTAACACCCATTTTGCTAAGAGAATAAGGACTTTGGAGAACAAAATAAACCATCATTCTGCTGAGCTGTCTTTAAGCAACAAGTAAAAGAAACAGTAGAAACAAAAGCAACAGATGCTGCATTAAACAACTGCCATGACCATTTTGGTAATCATAAATATTTTTTTTCTCAATTTGGCAGTTTTATACAGTTAAGAAAAATGAATAAGTCTATTCTGATTAGATTTCATAAGGTTAAAAGAAAAGAAACCTGAAGAGGCTGGTGCTTTGATCTGCTCCATTACACAGTGATGTTTTTCCCCTGTATTACAGACCATGAATGCAGAATAATCCTCAGCTCTGGCACTGTGCAAACTGGAGCATTATCTTGTCCTGCACATGCTGGATTCATTATTGCTGGGCTATATGGCAATTTACACCAGCTCCAAGTGAAGGCAACATAAAATCTGTTTTATTCCTTGGATCTAATATAAACTATCCAGGGCAATGGAGCATCAATCCATTCTATCACATATGCCACTAGTTATTAAGTTATTGGCCCTTCTGAAGTCAAAAGACTGCAGTGATTTCACTGCCAGTGTGAGATTTGATCCACAAATTCACAATTGACCTATGTGTGTCTGCTTTGGATTTGAACACACATCATGCACCTGATGGGCGAAAGGGTCATTTTTGTTCACCAGCCTCCATGTTGGGCCTCAAGCCTCTCACCACACAAACAGTCACATCCTTGCTCACAGTTACAGGGGTATAAACCTGAAGGAACTCAACTGACATCTATAAGAAAATCAGAACCTGGATGAGAAATGTTCTTTTACCCAAATCTCCATCTCTATGAAATTCAGTGAAAGCAAGATAAAAGAAAAGAGATCCTGTCAGAACTTAGTCCCAATACAAATTCAACTTTTTCCCTGTACTTATTATAAATTATTCCTTCATAGTTTTCCTAATTCTATCAGCACCTCTATAACACATCTGTAAATCCTCCCTGACAGATCCTCTCTACCTACTGCCTTTGCTGTCACCTCAATCCACGGCAATTTCACAGAGGAAACACACATGTATTTTCAGAATTGCAGATCTGCTTCTAAATTAAGACCAAAAAAAACCCCCATAAATGAGAGTTAAGCAATGTCTCTGCTGTGCTTGCCTTAGTGCTAACCAGTTGTCCTTGCAGACTCCCAGCCCTGCTCAGATGAGGAAGGCTGCTCTGAAGTGTTCCTTCCCACTGACAGTGACTACGACTCCAGCGATGCACTGAGCCCCAGGGAACTGGACCTGATCTACTCCTCATCCCAGGACATCTCCCAGCAGACCAGCAGTGGCCTGGGAGGCAGCGCTCCAGATGTTCTCCAAGCCCACGACATGAAGCCTTGCCTGACTCCCAAAGGAGGCCAGACAGAGTGTGGTGCCTTTGATGCTCATGCTGAATGTTGCACAGAGGACATGAGCAATCTAACCATGTCAGAGCTTGCCTCGAAGAGCACAGACAAGTCCTCCAGCTCCAGGCAGCCACTGGGCTTTTTAGGGAAAAAAAAGCTCGGCAAGCACCAACATTACAACTACTTCAGCCGGCAGCACCGCTGGCTGCGCGTGCACAGCAAGACACAGGTGGGCTCTCTGTCTGAGGGGGTCTACACCCAGCATTTCATGAGGGCTTCAGATTTGTCCCAAGAACCTACCTCCAGAGAGCAGCTAAAGATTCCCATCGATGGGTCTCGGAGCACTTTCGTCCCTCATGCATCCAGCCTTCCAGAGGATGAGAAAGGCAAGTACGAGGGGCCAAGGCAGAATGTCCACAGGATACATGTGGAATCTTACGAAACAACATTTCTGGATGAAGAAGAGGGCAAGCCCTGGGCAATGAGCACACAGGCTGTAGAACACACAGATGTGCACAGTGCTATGCAACAGACCACGGGTCCAGATGAGCAGCCAGGTTCTGCTGTCCCAGAAGTCTTCAGCAGCACCCTTTAGCCCCAGAATCCTGCATGGCTTCCCATGAGGTACAAACATCATGCACATAAGGCCATACTTTCAAAACCACTTGTAAAAATCCAGCTCCTGAAATGGCAACTCACGCCACCCAAAAGAATCCTAATCTTTTGACCTCCTCCCCACGTTTCTGGTCTCACAAAGGTATCATCTGTCATGATGTGAGCATTATTATTGGCAACTACAGGTTTGCAGGTGGAGTCGTAACAATCACCACATAACAGAACAATCTGTGGCTGCAAATCAGCACGTCTCTTGATTTCCATGTTTCTCTGAGCATGCAAAATTTCAAGCATGAGTGGTTCTGCCTGCAAGTTAGCAGAAACTGTAACATCCTTGGTGTCCTCATGTTAGGACTGTGTCCTAAATTCTATTTACCTGGTTTCCACCAATTGCTGTAAATTTTTCTACTTCTCAGCCTTCTTGGGTGGATTTAGGTTGCATATAACTGGAGAGCTAACTGGTCTAGTAACACAGATAATTCAGATTTTCTAGCCACTTAAAAAAAATGAAAATTCTTTCAATATCTACAAAACGCAGTCAACACCATCTCTAAATGTCATCATAGCCCAACATAATTATCACAATGGCTTTTTTTTCAGGAGCTGAGATTTCAAACTATTTAAGTAGATAGTTATTTTAAAAGCTTAGGAGGTGAACCTTTGAGCTCAAGAGCAGAGAGAGAGTGAGGCCAAGTTCTAGAGTAGTAATATGCAGGGTCTATGTGAGATTGAAGCACAGTTTGGTCTTTTCTTCTGTCCACCACACGAGTCCATTTCTTTATGTTGGAGTCACTGTCACACACCCATTTGAAAGAGATGCCCTCTATTTTTGTTCCCGAATATTTACTGTAATTTGATCACCATGTCTGAAATTGGGATATTCTGGCAATTCAGATTAGGGAAATTTGGGGTGCAGTTTGAATCTAAGACTCTTTCTTTGGGCCCCAAATAAATAATCATATCATAAGGAGGGGGAGAGGTGGTGTGTTAGCATCCTGAATTGTCTAAAGGCAGATCACCCTGAGTCATGAGTTCTGCAACCACAATAAGACTTAGAGAACTACAGATGATCTCAAAAATGAAATCTATATTAATAAGAACTGCAACATTGGAGTCACTAAGAAACGATCTAATGTGGAAAGAAACCCCAGCTGTTGCACAAGCTTTAATTTTTCTTAAACAGTTCTTGAAGTTTAATTTTATAGGCCACATTCCTGCTGGTTAAATTCCCTCACTTGGTGTTTGCGCAGCCTTCTACCTTTTGGTTTTCCAGCCTCCAGGTGGATACATTCTGAGGCCCCCAATAAAGAGATTTGAGTTAAATAGTTGAGTTTACAAGTCCTTGAGGTAAAGGTAAGGATTTGGGCCCATGATCTGTGGTCCTTATTAAAATAGCACTTCCATAACCCCAGTGCTATTAAAATCCCTGTGAACTCAATCCATAAATTCAAAAATAAATGTTATTCACTATTTTATGCTTGGTCAGTATGTGGAAGCCAAGAAGAGTCTTTGCAGTGATAGGAAGGGCAAAAACTTTCTGCAAGGGATTTACATTTGTAACTTCTCTTTTGAGGAGTGGGAAGTTAACTTTGTGCACCAAAAATATTCATTCATTACCTGATCCAAAGCTCAGTGAGGATGGAAAGACTTCCATTGACTCCCACAGGGTTTGGATGAGACTCACACTGCAAATTCCTGTGGTGAGAGGATGCAGGGGGGGCAGAATGTCAGTGCCCCTTTGCAGCTAGAAGGACACACATTGTGTGGAACTGGGACTGGGGAAAGCCTGACTCACCCCCGAGCACCAAGCAGAGATGTCAGCCTGGCACTGAGGGCACTCACAGCTGGTTCCTTTAGATTTTGTTCATTAGCAGGAGGCTTTGCACCACGGAGAGACAAACAATGTGATGCTCATATGCAGAGCCAAAATAATTTGCACAGTTTTCTAGTGTCCAGCCCCTCAGCCAGGCTCCCATATTCTGTTTCACTTCTAAGTCAAATTGCCATAAAACTGTCTATTAAAGAGTGAAAATAACAATACACTGAGGCCATATGTTTTTGCAGGAAGTGACAAGATAAAACAAGATGTTCCTAAGTGAAACCCACCTTGCTTTGCTTTGGCTCATCAGGAACAGCAAGGGCAAGAAGTAGCAAAATCTTCAGCAGACAGGCACACACTGCTGGTGAGATAAGGATGTAAAAATGTGCTATCTGCTCCTGCTGCTGGACTTTTCCAGAAGCAGCCATGCAGCTAATAAAGACTAGATTCTTTACTGGTAGGAAGGGCTTGACTTCATCATAATCTTCTGTTCGGAGATGGAATTTGACTCTGGGAGTGCAAATGCCAGCCACAATCTACCCTGTCTTGATTTAACCCTCCTGTGTGGAAGCAGGGTTGAGGTGATGGCCAATGGGACAGGCTTCCTCAATCCTGTAACCTCGAGGCTGGGGTTATTCCATAGACTTTAACAGTCAAAACAGTAATTGATAGTTCTGGGTTTAAATTCTTCTGGTTAAAAATAGGTGTTCTTTGTTCAAAATTGTTATCCCTACATATTCTGAGTCCCCATAAAAGAATAGTAATGAACACCAGAGATAAATAAATAGTAGATAGTGGTGCCTTTCAAGTACTGTCTTAACACTAATCATAATAGTTCTGCAGTTCTCTTAGGAAGATCACTCACATGTCTCATAAGCAACTACAGCAGCTCAAAAGAATCCTGCAAAATGCAAAATACAGCACTGTTATCCCCACTCCACAGAGGCATGAGTGACTCCTCTAACAGAGCTGAGTAAAAGCTCACAGTCAGGAATCAAAATCAGGAACTCAGATCTTTGCTGTAATTACTGGGAACTCTTTCTCCAGGCTGAGCTCCAGTGCCCCTCCAAGGACTCTTGCACAGAGCTGGGCAGTGCTGGGGCTCTGAGCCCACAGGACACCAGAGCTTCCTCAGCCAGCAGACAGTTCATTCAGTCTGTGCCCACTTTGTACCAGCTGAAGCCCTGTCCTCAGAAAGGTACTTGGGCTTTGCAGCCTCTGGATCTCTCTTACTCATCTATCTTGCCACAGGACCTTTGTCCTGATTTTCCAGGGTGTATATTTTCTCCTGGGTTGAGCCCAGTCCCTCCTATTTCTAGACATGACTTGGACTGACTAGAAAGGAGTATGATGCTTCAGTATAATGACTCCACAGAAAGAAAAAAAACCTGTGGACCATAATTCCCCATTAGTGGTCAAAATTTTTCCTGCTCCTGCTGGTGGGAAGTGAGATACAGGTAAACTGCAGGGTTCACACTGAGAATTGCTTGCACCCACAAGAAGGTTGTCTGCCCATGGACAGTTTGCCTCAAGACACCTGTGGCTCAAGCTTTTATTTCCCATGCTTGTTTTTATTCTTTGCTTTAGATGCTAATTAACAATTGGATCTTCTAAACAGTAAGACACAGAGAATTCTCCAAAAATAATGTTTTTAAATACAGACATTAAAGGGACAGACGGGAAATGGAATATTTTATCCTGAAAATTTAAAGTGTTTTGGAAAGAGATGGCACATCTTAAAATTCTCTGCAGTATAAAGAAATGCATTAAGTTGCTGGTCAACTCTTTTAAGGTGTTTAAATGCATGGCTCATGACTGTTATGTAAAACTTCAGTACAGCCTTACAAACAACAAGGGTATAGTGTATCTGAAAATAGGATATACAGCTTGGAAACTTACTCTGAATGTCTCTGAGGTGTTGAACTTTGCCATCAGCAAAAAATAGGTTTAGTAAACAGGCCCTGAAATTTCAGACAACGGAGATTTCATCAGGCTGGCTCTCTGATTTTTCCACTACAGAAAACCGTGAAATAACTAGAATACTTTATTTGTAAGCATAACTTATCTTTTGACTCCATGAAGTAGAACTCACAAGGCTAAATCATGCCCAGAAGTGAGAGGCAGAGCTGTTGGCCCTATATATTCTTTGCAAAAAAAGCAAGGGCAGCGTTCCCCAGGGTGGGCTGCACATTGTACCCCGGCAGCATGGACTGGTCAGCAGGGCACCCACCCACCCTCCTTGGTGCAGGCAGCCCCCACAGCCTCCCTCCAGGTAAGGAAGAGTCTGCAAAGCCATTAGGAGGAGTTCTGTTGATCTGATGGGGCTCTGGAGCATTGCTGGACCCTGTACAGGTCGCACCAGCTCAGAGATCTCCTCTCCTCAGTCCTGGTGTCTGAGAGCTCTGCCCCAGCCAGCTGCTTCTCAGTCTGGAATTTTGGGGTGAACAAGAGCCAGGCTGGAACACCTTCCTCAGCCTTTTCATACCACAGCACCTTGGGCAAGATTTAGCCTTTAAGCCAGTCATCCCATAATGGGGTAATGTGTTACTAAGCTTGGCTGTCACTAGGCTACAGAAAACCTCCTATTTGGCTTGTCAAATAATAACAACAGATTTTTTAATGTTCATTGTTATTTTAATTTTCTTTCTTGGAAAAGCTACATGAAACTGATCTGACATTGGAGAAAAGGACTGGTGTAGCACTAATCTACCTTATTACTGTGAACTGTAGTAATTTATTAAGCAGATTTCAAGCTGAACACACAGACTTTTGGGGGTTTTCTTTACATAAAGGTCCATTTGGGCCCAAT
>JAOXXN010000230.1:7705899-7722492 GCA_026770055.1 Myrmophylax atrothorax
GCCCAATCCTGCTGCCCTTGGACCTCACTCCAGGTTCTTTTGCATCAGAGTAAATCAAGAGTAGTTCCACCAGAGCTGAGTCAGGTGTTCCCATGCAGAGCTCAGCACCCCCTGGCTCACTCACAGGGCTGCCTCAGTGTCAACTGGGGACCTGGACCAGTGGAGTCAGCATGAGAACAACACATTTATGCTGGTGGAAAAAATAATACATGTAAGAAAGATAAAAGGGGTTTATGTGATGGAATATACCTCTGGAGGTCACAGGGACTGCTGGATGGAGGCTCAGCTGCTGTGTTACCAGTGGGAGAAGCCACTCTGCATAAAACAGCAACTCCTGGAACAGGGACCAAATTCCTCTCCCATGTTATGCAAATGAATCCCCTACTGAATGCAATGGGAGTTCCACTTATTTTCCTCATAAAAACAAAGACTTACTAGGGTTATTGGGGACTTGGGGGAGGGGGAAAGGGGTTGTTTGTTTTTCCCCCTCAGAGAAAAAGTCATTTAAGTGAAATGTGTGAGGCAGTGTTTAATTGCTTCCTGCCTTGTTTGTACATAGCAATTTGGCTGTTTATTGGTTGTCTTTGTTCAGATTTTTATTGTAACTTGTTGCTATATATGCAACCAAGCCTATGTTAAAGTTTAAACTTTGGTACACAATAATGCACAATTTTATGTGCTTTAAAACTTTGTAAATATCTCGATGAACAATGTATGCTGTGCTAACTGTGAGCCTGGGACTTGACACAACAATATTTTCATGCATATGTACCTGCAAATTGTTTGAAAATAGCAAAATATATATATGGAGGATGGCCATGAGCCAAGAGTAAATGAGTGCCGTATGACTCATGCTTCTTTAATAATTCCTGAAAGAGGCATGTATAGTACATAAAATGGACAATAAAAATAATTTTCAAGACTACAAATATTTTTTATAACTTCAGATATTAAATACTATTTTAGAAAAAAAAAGATTGGTTGGTAAAAGAAATCTTAAGTTTATTTGAGTGAATCATTGTCATAAAAATGTTCTTAACATAGATTTTTTTTGTTTGATCTAATATCATAGAAACTCAGCTCTTTTAAGATTTAGAAGACTTGAATTGCTCTTGCATTCTTAAAACTCCTGTGATCTTCTAAAATTATGGACTTCAAGTCTTCTCCCTCATTAACAAAAGAATGCTGGTGTGGACACTCACATGATCCTAAATACCACATGTACTTGTGCACAATCTTGACACTATGTTTTTTTAAATATATTCTATTTTACCACCATCAAGTACCCCTGGATGTGAGCTCTACAATCCATGGATTCCTTTATTTTTATTGGAAAGTGACTTTTTCCAAAACTAAGCTTTCAAATCTGGTCTCTAAATTTTGATTTTAATTGAGAAACCTGCATGAAATAGGCATGGCTTGCAGTGTTTGTGGGTGAAAATACCCTCCCAGTTCAAAAGACAGATGGTTTCAAAGGTTTCTAAATGTATTTTAACAATCAGATGACGCCATAACTGGAGTAAGTGACATTTCCAAGGTCACATAGAGAGCTTGTGGCAAAGCAGGGACAGGATTTTCTGGTCAGCATCCGTTATCAGTCGATAATCCACAGCTTGTGCACAGGTACATGTGGTAAAGTACATGTTGCCCAAGGTCTGTATTCCAGCCAGGACATGCCAACTCAATGCAAGCTTCAGAAGAACAGCATCCTACAGGAGTATCTGTGGAGATCTTCACACATGGAAAATATTTTAGCCAAAACACAGCCAAAGGGGAGTTAATGGGCAAAGTAATTCTTAAAATGTAAGGTAAACATGACTCTCATTTCTGCTTCTTTGATTTTTAGTTTCAGAACATTGTTACCACATTTACTAAGTTAGTGCAAGAAAAAAATGCAAATAATTAGCCATGTACAGTAAATTAGCTGGGGAAAACACCACAAGGCAAAGCAGGATTTTTGTGTGCATGTACTTCAGTTACTCTGGTGCATTTTGCATGTACCATGCATTTTAGAGCCTGGTTGTTTGTATGTTCTGCTTGCCCCAAGCTGAGGTTTCTTCTCTCTCCAAGATCAGTAAGTGAGCAGTGCAATTCTTGCAGACCTTTCAAACACATCTGTATGAAGGACAGTGCTGTTCTATACCTGCCTCTGTGTTCTCTGCTGTTTTACTGAAATGCTTTTAAACCAACTGGAAAGAGGTTACAAACTCTTCTAGGCATGTTTCTGACTTGCTCTTCTGACAGTAAAAGATACCCATTTTGCTGTTCCACTCCAACATATTGACCTATATAAACTCTCATCTCTCTGAGCAAACTATTAACTTATTTTTTAATTCTGTCTGTAAATAAAAGCTTTGGGTTTGATTTGGGGTTTTTGTTTGTTTTGCAAACACACAAAAAATCTTTATTAATAAGCTTCACTGTTCTCTTCCACAGGCTGCTGTTTTCAACCTCCCTTTTCAAACAAATACATGTTCATGTAGAAAAGAGTTATTAAAATATTTCTATTTTTCTGAAGTTTTTAATTCATAAATATTAATGATTTGGTTCTAATTAATCAGTAAGACTTCTGCTCCTTACCTGTGTGAGTAACATCTAATTATTCTGATTGTCCAGTTCATCTTTATTTAAAAAAAAATTTTAATCAGGTAGAATCCTCTGCTCTCTGCTCACAAACACACTTAGTTACAAAAGCAAAATAATAAACTGAGCAGCAACTTTTAAGCCTTATAAACTAATATGAGTCAATTTGAAGACAAAGCAGCTTTTTATACAAGTAAATATAAATGCTTTCTTCTGGAAATATCAATATAAAATCACTGAATTTGGTGATGCTATTATTATTTTGACTGAAACAATGTGATTTTTCAAAAACAGATTATTCTGAAATTTCAACCTAATTTGATTTTTCAGGGCAGAAAGGCAATGCCAAAATGTTTTGTCTGGAACTGTTTGTAATCACTTTCTGAAAAACCTGAAGCAAAACATTTAAAGTGTGGCTGCCTTCACCAGGTGGTGATAAATAATTCTGTAAGAGTTGAAACTCTCTCTGTAACAAACATCAACATCTGCCACTGCTGCTGATTGTAGTGGTACTTGGGAGTGCTCCTCACTTCTGCAAATCAGTTATTTTGCTGAAGGCCTTCCTTTTCCATTCCTCACACAGGTAGGAGAATGTGGCTCCAGTTCCCCTCAGCTGTGAGCATTTCTGGACCACAGAAGATTTTTCCACCTGTGTGGTGGTTCTTCACAAGGAACGGGGTGACCTTTTCCCATATTGCTTTGTAAAATGTTTGAGAAAAGCAAAAAGAAAAGGGCAACATTTTCCTGTCTCCTCTTTTCCTCAAATGGTCACAGAAGGGAACTAAACCAGCACTTGGGCTTGAACAGTGTAATGCCCAGTTCTCATGGCTGCACGTGCTTTGAGGCCAGCCAGAGCAGAACAAGGATTTTTTTCAGGCTTTCTTCTGGGACGCACTTGCTCCTTCGCCCTTCTGTGCCTTGTGAGTTGGTCCTGATCCCCCGCTCTCTTGTGGCTCCATCCTGATCCCTCTTTTCCTCGAGTCTGAGTCACAAGAGCAACAACCCTGCCTGCTCCGACCTACTCAGTGCCTCAGCTGTTCGGGTAAAGCCCACGCTCCCGGGGGACTCACGTTTGAGTACAACCCCAGGATTGTCAGGGCTCTGGCTGGCAGTGCTGCCGAGGGGACAGTCTAAGGCTCTATTTTAATCTTCTGGAGCCCAGCCAAACACTGGAACGGAGCTGCCAGCACGAGGGGGGCCCTCCTGCTCACTGCGCCTGACCTCCCATCAGGAGAGGTGCTGGTGTGTTCCTTCTCAAACTACTAGGGCTCTTTCATTGCGCCTGACCTCCCATCACGAGTGCTACCAGGGATCCAGCTCCGACTGCTGGGGGCTTAACCCTGGCACGGGGCCAGCACACGAGCCGCACGCTGCCTGTCTGCAGATGGGAGATGCTCCCAGTGTAAACTCGCGCCGCTAGCTCAGCTGGAGGGGCTGTTTCAGGTACGTTGTAACGCAGCCACGGTGCGACAGCCACTCCTGGCCCTGTCTTACAGAGCTGGACACACCCTGGCACAGTTGTCAGCTGCTTCCTGTCTTTTTCATTTGGGAAGATGGGTTTAACCAGTTTCAGGTGTGCTTGTGGTCCTAGCCTGAATCTGTGCCCTGCAGCTCTGCTGCTGATCCACACTCCTGTCGTGAGTGTACCAGCTCCACAGCCCGTCCCCGTGGGCAGCAATGGGGTAGCTGAGACCTGGCTGTGCCACGGGCTCGGGGAGGAGGCCTGTGCACAACTGTGCAAAGCAGAGCACGTCTCACCCTCTGCTGCATACCCAGAGAGGGGAATTTCACAGAAGTTGTCACAGAGGTGAGCAGTTCAGCTGAATCAGGCCTGGGTTTGCTGCTCAGCACTGCAGAGCTCTCCTCCAACACGAGCAGTGTCCTCAGTGGTGTCCTCATAACTTACTCCTGGTTCGCTCAGTGTCCTCTTGACTCACTCTTGCTCTGCTCGGAGCGCTAGAACACCAGCTGGAGCCCATCCAGGCATCTCATAAATCACCACATCGCCCTCCATGCCAACCTGATACCCCTCACAGCACTGTTATTTTTCCCTGAAAGAGAAATGTATTTCTGCCAGCTTATGTCAGTATGTCCTTATTAACTTCGCTGACGCCCGTCGGGTCAGCGCCAGAGTCACACAGCTTTACACCAGCTTTACACCTCTGCAGCGCGGAGCCTGTGATGCTGCTGCGGGGCCCGAGCCCGGCACAGGGACACAGCTCTGTCCTGACGAGGCTCCTCACACGGGCGAGCGCTGCCCCAGCGTCGCGCCTGTGCCCGGGCCCGGGGTGTGCTCTGTGACCGGGGTGGGGACAGCCCGGGTGGCGCTGTCAGGTGTCCCCGGGGGTCGCTGCCCGGTATTCCCGGGGTTCGCAGCCCGGTGTCCCCGGGGGTCGCTGTCGATTGTCCCCGGAGGTCCCTGGCTGATGTCCCCGGGGGTCCCTGACCGATGTCCCCGGTGCCGCGGGCTCGGTCCCCCCGGTGTCCCCTCAGCGCCGCCGCGCCCCCTCCTGGCAGCCCGCGGCAGTGCGGCCGCCGGGCGCGGTGTGAGCCCAGCGGGGGACGGAACGCCCTCGTGAGCTCTCCGGCTTGGGAGAGCCATCCCAAAACTACAAAAAAGTGGGATCCAAGACCCCCGCGGTGTGTCCCGCAGCCCTGGACGAGGTACGGCAGCCCGTGACCCAGTCATGGCGCCGCTGTTGCAGAAGCTCATCCCGCGTGGGCCGCGCCCTCAGTGCCCGTCGATGGCCACCAACACCCCCCTCGTACTGACCGTGCTCAGAGCTCTGAGGTGACACAGGTAATATTTTTACTTTCATTAAATCTGCAATCTCCCATAATATCAGAATAAGGGGCAACTCAGAAGGAAGTTATCTCATGCACTGGTCTCCTACTTTCTGGGGTGGGGCAGGCAGCCTTTGGCATTAAACACCTGAACCTTCCAGAAGCTGCAGCCATCACCCCCAGCCTTACACTCGCCATACAGGGCTCTGTGTGGTGCCTCCAAACAGCAGGAAAGGTTTTCAGATCCAAAGAGATTGGAAAACACCGTGCTAAGTCACTGGGAAACACCTGATGTGGGAAAACTTCCAGGCGTTGATCTCCATGGATGGGGCATTTCGGCAGCTGTGTCACCCGGGCCGAGGAGCCTCGGGAAGACAAGGTTTGCACAGGGATTCTTGGCAAAGCTAAACTCATAAAGATCACTCTGTTTGAGTGATTGCATCACCGCAGGTTTCTGAGTGACTCCAAACTCAAGATGCATATTTTAAATCTCCCCTGCTGTTGCTGATAATTTGTTCCATATTTACCATATTACTTAGGACTTGCAAATGGGGTTTGGGGGTTTTTTTTTAGAATGTAAATGTTAATTGAATTAGATGGCCACGGCTGCAGCAAGCCAAGCTCATCTCTGGCCCTTTTGCAATGGCAGTCCATGGTTTTAACATTCAGGGTGAATTTAGTGCTATTGACTCTCCCCCCACATTAATCCATGGTGATGAAAAGAGATGGAGCTTTCTCTCCTGCCTAAGCTCAGATGGTAACGATTTCTGTTGGAGCTTTGTGCTGGCCTTGGGTCCCAAGGGTTTCAAAGGATGAGGCTACTGAAACTGGATTGCTTGTTCAAATATAAATATGGGATCAATAAATACAGTTCTGGACTTACTCAAAGACCACGGTTCTTATATCTGCATCTGTCAAGGTAGGATTTGGGTAACAATGTAGGTAAAATAAAAAACATAATGCAACAAGCTTTTAAAAGCACATTTACTCAGCTGGAGTTTGTATGGTAATATTTTTCCTTAAAGTAAATCTGCAAACTCCCATAACACCAGAAAAAGGGGCAACTCAGAAGGAAATTATCTCTACCTTCTGCAGAGATTCCATCCAGTGTCCAGCAGTGCATTGTTAAAATCCATTGAATGAAATTGTATTTAAGGGGCCATAGTTGCCACTTATGAGTAGGATATCCTTTACACACGTGGTGATAACCTTCACTTTGGAGCAAGTATGGAGTAAATGGGATCTGCTGGGCCCACAAATGTGCAAGCTGATGAGAGGGCCATTGTTTCTGTGGCAGACAGCTCGATTATTTCACTTTCCACATGTTCTATATTATTTGCTAAATCAATTTACAGAAAAATCACTTCAACCAAGGCTGAGAAAAAAATATTTTAGTTTTGGCAATTAATTTTAAAAAGCAAACTGAAGCTTCATTTCAGTGGGAGAGTGCAGCTGTACTGTGCCTCAGCTACCTGATTACAGTCCAAATAGACAATAATCTAGTTTTCAGCTTTCATGTTAAAAATCTCATTTGAAGTAAGAAACTAATGTCTTTTGCTGGTATTCTTCTTGCTAAATGTCTCCTCTATTTGTGGTTTAACCAATTATTTTAACTTTAATTCTTTGCCAAATGACCAGATTTACCACATACAGATCCATATTAATGCATATTAATGCAAGTAGTAAAGTATTTCATCTTGTTCTGGAAGTCAGACTTCAGAAAGGTTCAGAAGGATCAGTAAAGGTTTATTAGAATGATTCAGGGATTGGAAAACATACCTTAGAGCAAGATACCAAGGCAACTCATTCTACTTCATTTAACCAAGAGGTGACTAAGAGCTATTAGTTCACATCCTGTTCAGTGTGTGTTCATGAGAAGAAGGTTTGGGATCATAAAGGTGTCCTAACATGGGCAAGAAACTGCCTTGTGAGACTCAGTGTCAGGCAACTGGAGCAGTTTGGGGTCGAAATAGGGAGTAGACTTCTGGAGAAATTTGCTGAAGATTGGTTTGCCCTTTGCACTGAAGTATTTCTCTAAATTCACATTTCTTACTCAATGCGAAAAAGAATATTATTTGCTCCCAATGCCTTTTGTTAAGCAGGAAAAGCAAAACCATGACATAGACGACTCTAAAAGTGTATTTAATTCATGTGCCATAAGACTCATATATCATGAACAATTTTAGGAGGAGTTGTGCCCTCAGAAGGGTTTGTCTTTGGCCCTGTGCATGCATTATTCGTGCACACACAGAACTTCTGTGAAGGTTGAGGGAAATAAATGAAGACATGAAAAATGAAATCAATTCAGGTGGTCACACTTCATCCCAATTTGTGTGCCCAAGGTCTGTTTTGGCTATTTTTTTAAGGCTATTTGCAAAGTTATAAGAAAAACTGAAGAATGGGTTGAACTTTGCCTCTGAAAAATGTTTCTTGTATTGGGTCATTCTTTAATTTAAAAAAACCCCAACTGTTGAAGACTTTTTCATAGTGGATGGCATACAAGATAGCAATATTTTTCATACAAGATAGCAATATCTTTCATACAAGATAGCAATATCTTTCATACAAGATAGCAATATCTTTCATACAAGATAGCAATTCCCCTCTTTAATGCAGAATTTGTGTGGAAAACCCCAACTGTCTCCATTCCCTTATGACCTCACCATGTACATTTGGTGTACCTTTTTTTTCAGCATAATTTAGCTGGTCCTGCTGGTGTGACAGTTAATGTCTCCTGTGCTTTAATTCACACAGGAATTATTTTGGTCTGCATTGTTAACTAGTCTAAACAGCCTGCCTGTTAGCAACCACTGAAGTGAGGCATAGCTTTCCCCTCCATGTGATGCTTAGCAGTTTATTATTAGCTTTGTATTTGGTGGACTTTCATAACACACAGTCACTGCCCTTTTGTAATAAAAATCAACAGCTGTGGAAAAAATGGTGCAGTTGGGCTCTACCTCCTCCTCTGTGGCCTTCCTGTCCCTGTGCTGAGCCCTGAGCCCTGCTGGGCGATGCAGAGAGCCTGGAGCTGTGGAGCACCAGGACCTCTGTGCTGCTGCCCCAGTTTGGGGCATGAGCAGGTTCTCTGATGGGTTGGGTTGTTGTTGCTCGGCAGGGAGTGTTGCACAGTGTGTGACCTTGTCTGTGCAGTGCCCACCCAGGTGTGGGAGCATCTCCTCCAGCTCTCAGGGATGACTTTGCCCCAGTCTACACCCACAGGACCTGTCGTTTCACTGAGACCTCTGGAAAGGGCATTGGAAAACTATTGGCAAGTGAGTGACCTTGACTTAAATCTTCCAGCCTGACAAATACACAGCTCTGGTTCAACCCTGTGCCCTCTAGGCTGGCAAGAAGGCACAGATTGAAAGTGCAAATTAGCAAACTTTGAAGGGTTTTTTTGGTGTGAATTGATGGGGAGCAGGTAAAAACACTTGTAGGAAGACTGAGACTACAGAATAAATTTGGACTTTGTGCATCCAGTTTTAAGTAAGTAATTTTTAAGAAAAATAAATTGAGATAGAACTTCAGTTACTGAAAGAAGTGAAGGATACTGAAAGTTGAATGGCCCCAATAAGAGTCGTGGGTCTGGGAGATAAGCACGGATAAGACCTGCATTTTTGGATGCAGTTTGGCAGGAGTGAAAGTTGGCAGAGCTAAGCCAAGAGCGAGTTCTTTAAAACTCCCATCCTTGCCCTGGGAGTTCTCTGGGTAATACGTCCCCTCAGGCTGTGTGACTGTACTCAGCAACACACCTTTAAGTACTTCCGTGCTGGGTTTGAGTATTGGCTCATGCTCTTCTTCAGTTGCCTGTGGGCAGGTTTATAAATTATCTGCTGAGGCTTTTTGCGCTTATGTGGTTTCTTCAAACATGCTTAAACTTAGGAGATACTTAGTCAGTACCTTTGCCTCTCTTAAGACATTCTGCTATAATATGTTGCTCTTAGATTAGTTTTTGGGTTTCTCAGAACTTGTTAAAGCCTCTTGACCAGCAGATCTGCTGTAAAGTTCTGCTGGCCAGAAAGCCCACCCTCCTGCTCTCTAAGCATGGGCTGCTTGTCAAGGTGCCTCTTCCCCCCTGGTCCATCAAGTGAATGTTGTTTGCAATAGTGAGCATTTAAGTAGCTAAATGTCTATTCAAAGAGTGGCCTGCCAAGTTACCAATGCAGGCATATTTTTGTAAAGAAATATGCAGTTTGACTTGTGGTGGCCATTGAGAAGCCAGGCTGGCTGCAAAAACATCAACACCACAAGGACACAATATTTTTCTCCTGATTACAACATACTCATTTATTTTGGAATTCTTATGCCAGGGGAGGACTACAGGGCAGTGACAGTAGAAGAGTTGTCCAGATGCCAAGGAAAAGAGAGAACTGTATATGTACTCCTGTCCTGAAATGGTAGAGGGTAGGGAGAAAGGCTGGGTAATGATTTGAAAGAATACATTTCCAGAAACTTTCCAAGGGAATCCACAGATTGCTCCCACAACAGATACCTGCAATACTTTTGAAAATACGTATAATATCCAGTTGATTGCTAAATTCTCTGGTCTGGTTTCCTTTTGCAGAGATCTGCAGATTCAGAACAACCTTTCTTTTAAGATAAATGATTGCCTTTCAAATTGGCTGGGAAAGGCATCACATAATAAAGTACTTGTGGTGGGAGGAATCCCTGTGCCTTGGGCCAGAGAGATAGTGGGCTCTAACATCTGACTGGGGTGGCCAGGCAGCAGGACAAAGAATAAACAAATAACTATAATTGGGACTTTGTTTTGGTTTATGTGGAAAACTCAAATCACTGTGTCTTTAATATATGTAGACAGGTTTTTTAGCTCTTACTGTGTGATCATTTCTGTGTGGAGACAACCTCTCCAGCTCTCAGCTTTATTTAAAACTTTTAGATTCCCTGGCAGTTCACAGCACTGACTTTTTGAAAGAGACTGTGTTCATCAACATGTAGGGAGCACAGGCTGTATAGCCTTGTGCAGAGGCTGTGCAGAAGGTTTTTTCTGGGTCATACCACAGTGTCTGAAGTTTTCTGAAACTTTTATCTGAAAAGAAAAAAAAAAGCACAGGTGTGCTGAGGCAAACCAGCAGACTGTTCTGTTTCATTCTCTGTCTTCTGTCCTACCATCTGTTACCTCATGGATTTAACTCAGGGTATAAACTTTGGAGGGAGCAAGGATGCCTCTTTTTAACCTGTTTTATACAGGTTTATGGCTGGAGAGCCAAGACATGGATGGTCTATAGTCAAAGTTATCGAGTATCCCCTAACTGTGGCTGTGCTTATTCCAACCACCTAAGAGCTGGTATTTCATACCAGGACTTTATGTGTTCAAAGCCCAGTTCCAGTTGGCTTGAATTGCAGCTGTTGTGAATGCACGCCCTGCTATGAAAGGAGCCCAAGTGAGGCTGCATAGCTTAAGTGTTGTTGAAAATGAGACCTAGACATTAAGTGGCCACCTGTGAAAAGTTTTCAGTTGCTTACGTGCTACTGCACTGGGATTCCTGGCAGAACCCAGGGAGAGAATTCATTTTTCTGGGATGATGTTCAGTTCCTGCAAGTGTTGCCTTGTCTTCTCGCAATCTTCTGCTTGGCTCAGGATTTACCACTGAATTACTGTAACACATCAGGGAGTCCTGTTTCTGCAACATTTTCCTTTCCTTGCATATCCATTGTCAGGTGCACCAGCAGCCAGCTCAGAGATGATAAAGGAAGTCCTCATGCTGACTACAGAAGGAAGTACAGGGAGCAAACGGCATTTGCTCAACTAATGGAAAGTTGTAGCATGAAGTGTGAGAACAATTCAGGGCTGTTTCTCAGACACTAATGGCACATGGTAGAACGTGGTCCACTATCAAAAATGTGCTTCCCCCACACCAAGGTACTTCAGCTTCACTCCTTTGCATATCACACTCTTGACTGAAGGTGATTGAAGGTCCTCTATCCCCAGGGTGCATATTTGCAAAGCAGTGGCTGTTCAGATAAAGCGCTACAAAATTAACAATTATGTTTCTAATTGTTGAGTAAGTTCCACTGTAATGAAATCAGAATATGCTAGAAAATCCATGAGGCTTTGTGGGCCATTCTTGCCAACATGACACTCTGTAAAAGATAGGAACCAGTCCTAAGCAAGGAAAGTGGAACCCTCTTCTCGCTGTTGCTGTTTTGTGAGCTTGGGCAAGCTGGTTTGCTGCTTTATGTGCTTTTATCTTCCCACCTTTTGTCTGTGTAATCCACTGAGATGATCAAGAGTTCAGACCCTGGCCTGCTGTGCAACACATGCCCAGTGCCCACTGCAAAGGGATCCTGATTACACTGCCCTGACATTCACTTGAAAAAGCAAAGTGACAGAAGGATCTGAAGGAGATGAACTCCACAGAATAATCCCCAAGCAAGCACTGAGTACCCACAGCACAGAAAACATACTGGTCTATATGAAATCTGTTGGGTTCTCTTAGCAATGGCTCTGCTAAATCTCTTTGCAACACCACAGCAGTCCTTATATACTACTGCAAACATTTTCTTTATGTTTTGAATATTTTCAAAGCAGCCTTTCAACAAGGAGCTGTTATTCTCCAGCGTTCTCAGTCCATGACACAATAGTCTTGTACAAATCTTCTGTACAATCTCCTTGTAAAAAATGGCTTCTTTGCCTAGTGAATGATGTAATTTAAGCCAATCAAATCAAAGTCGACTTTCATTATAAGCAGCATCAAGTGGCACAGCAGGATTTTAAAGTCCCGAGATTTCAGAGCTCAGGTTTGAGCTCTGTCACAGATTTGTGCAACCATCTCTGTTCAGGTGGTGACTGGCTGTACCTGTGTCAGGAATGAGCCACACAGCCCACACAGAGAACAGTCAGGCTGGCCTGGGCCTTGGGAGAGAGAGTGAAGTGGGGACCTCTAGCAAACCAAACCTGGCTTTTCCCACTGTAGTTTTGCCACTAGTGTCAGCAAATTCAGGTCCTACAGACTCAATAAACATGGGCCTGTGCCAGGACAGTGATTCATCAGGAACCTGCAAGGAAGCTGTTCTGAGGGGCTTGTTCCTCCTGGAGGTTGGGGTTCACTGGTGCTCAGTGGCAGCATCCCTTCTCAGGATCCCTGTGTGTGCAAGCACATGCTGCTGTTGGCTCCCTTTGGGGGTGCTTTTTCAGAGGCTCAGCCAACAGGGATCTAAGGGAATCAAGAGACTCGATTGCTCTTTGTTGCTGTCTTTTGGAAGGCTCTGTTGCCCATTAAAATGCATGTGAGGTTTTTGTGTCACTTCACAGGCTTCTTGAATTAAAACCTTTCCAATGTCAGGATCTAAGCTGCAGGATCAGGCTCTTACCTTGAGAATGTATGCATTCAATGCCTTGTATCTTATCTAGATAGCTATTGAACTAATCAATAAACACTTTACTAGTTACATTTATCCTCCCTAGCTGAGGGATCACGCACCACTGGCATTGAAAAGGCTGAATGATTTGCCCCAGTTAATGCTTCTGAATAAAATTGACAGCTATGAGATGGAAATGTTCAGCTCATGTTTTAATTTGCTGCAGGAAAGATTTATCAGGCAGAGGTGAAGTCTTTGACCCAGTTTTGTCCTACTGGGGTCTCTCTGAACGCCTGTACAAGCTGCAGAGGGAAAGGAGGGGTCCCAAGCACTGGTATTTCCAGGTATCTCTTACTGCCCCAGCTGCAGCCATTGGGATTTTAGGACAGCTCATGGCTGTGTGTGCAGCCTGAGCAGAGGTGTTGCAGGGCTGGTCAGGGATTGCTGCAGAGCAGGGCTTGGGCCAAGGGGGGCCTGGGCATCTCGAGATGCCACCGCCACTCACAGGGAGCCGTCGGGGAGCAGGGGACCCTCAGGATGCTGCTCCTGTAGCCTGAGCGGCTGCACAGCCCCAGGGGCAGCTCACAGGGACCCTCACTGGGGGAAGTGCAGGGTGGGCTGGGGGCTGAGAGGAGCTCCACGCAGGGTGGGCTGGGGGCTGAGCTCCACGCAGGGTGGGCTGGGGGCTGAGCTCCACGCAGGGTGCCGGCGGCCCGCGGGCCTGGGGGCAGGGCGGCTGTCTATTTTTAGTGAGGGTTTTATAGAGTGGATCCCTGCGGTCTGGCTCCACACTGAAATATTGTCCTAGTCTCAATGACATAAACACAGGGCCAGCCTGTGATCCTGGCGCCAGCTTCAGCTTAGGGAATGTGAATGAAAGTACCAGTGGGGTCCAGGCAAGAAGGAGAAGAAAAAAATCCCGACTGTAATTACAAATAAATCCCAAACCCTTTCGCTCTCATGGCTCACTTAGTACAGCAAATAGCCTCTGATTCTCTACAAATAAGTCCCAGCTTAGTTACTGACAGATCTACCAAGAGGCAGTTAATGGAATAATGACTAAGGGAAGCTTAAGGTAATTTACAAACAGTTCCCAGTGTTAGAGCGTGATTGCCCCCACCTCGCCCTGCTCCCTTCGGGTCCTGCAGCAGCATGCACCGGGCAGGACCCAAGCCTGGGGACACCAGAGCCCTCTTCGACTCGTGGGAGAAGGCTGTTGTTTAGCTATCTATTTATTTATTTATTTATTTGAGAGAGCTCTCAGAATGGTGACAGGCAGACTCTGATATCTGGAACTGAACGGTGCCCCCAGGGACAGCTTAGGTTAGGCTCTGCAGGGCAAGGTTATTCCTACCTTCTTTTTTGATGAGCAAACTGGGTAGATCTGAAGTGAAAGTGGCATAAAAAGCCTTTCCTGCCATGAGACACTTTAAATGCAGCCTTCTTCCTTTTGCTTCCTTTTCTGTTACAAAGGCATCTCTCTTCTTTGAATTCCTTGTCTGAGCCTGTTCCAATATCTCATATTTGAGTTGAAATGCTCAGTTTGCTTATAAAAGTTAACCTTCATGTTCAAAGTATAGAGAAGTCTTGTGGCACTTCCAGAGTGGCCAGGGCAGCGCTCTTTTATGTTTGGTTTTGATCTTTCTTTAAATCAGAACAGGATTGTGTGTCTTTAGAACACTATTCTATCAAGAACGGGAGTAATGGAAAGGCTGTTCATACATGGGAACAATTGCAAATGCATATACAGAGAGAGAGAGAACAAATCCAAATAATAGTTGAAATATATGCCATTGTGTCTGCATCTTATTGAACTGCTGTGTGTGTTTATTATGAGAACAAGTACTTTAAAAGATGATGTGGCTTCAGGAGATGTGCTAGGCAGCAAGGATATTCAGTTGAAGTGTTATTATTTCACTGTTGCTTGAAAGAAAATGCTCCTGACCAAGGTCTATGCAAGGAAGTCTAGCTCATTGTTAGTCCTGTGATGGCTTGTTTCTTCTTACTGTGCCATCTTAGACTTTCCAAGTATCTCTGTTAAAAGAGGATAGTCACTTGTTAATATTTATTTAAAAGAAAAACACAAAGTCGTTACTCGGGCTTATCAAAGGAACTTGACAGTATGTAAGTGATGCTGTGCTGTGAGCAAAGGAGTGATTTGTGACCACTTCTTTCTGTGCTGTGGGGCTGTTTGTCTCATATTCCTGCTGTACCCTGCTATACTCTGTGTCAATTCTCTTTTAGAGATCATGGTGTTGTGGGGTGTTGCTCTATACCCAAGAATGGCTCCAAAAGCTTTTAACTCTATCCTGTAATTGATGTTTTGTGTAAACTGCAATACAGGAAGGATATTAAAAAGGAGGGGGGGGACACCAACATATTTAATGAGGATGAGTAAACACACCCAAGATGTAACTGTAGATATAAGAAAAATAAAAGCAGCTGGGGGGCTTCTGAGGCATTGTTTGTCTTGAAAGTGATGAGAAGAGGCACCATCAAAAGACTTGTTTTACTACAGTCATGCTTCATTATGGGGAAGGAGAGTGTAGTGAAGGGGAGGGGTGGGGGTTCCCTACGTGACCAGGTTGCCAGAACAGAGAACCTAACTCGTTTGCATGGCCTAATTAATCCCTGAACCCAGTCAAAGCCTGAGTCAGAAGGAGAGAGCAAATCTCAGATCTGTGTCTGGGAAGCCTAGATTCATTATTTGACTCGCCTGGGTCCCTTTGCCTTCAGAGGCAAAGATTTGACACCCCCAAGCCAAAGAAACGCATCCCAGAGATTCCTATTGAACATGAGCAGGTTTGGAATCAGTCTCCTTTGTGTCTGTTTCTGTATCTGAATTCATCCCATACCCCCATGAGTGTGCCTGGTTTCACCATTTGGGAAAGAAAGGGAAAATCATCCCAGGTGCCACTAAAGGTGCAAGTTTCTTTGAAAAGTATCCGATTGAACATCCAGCTTTTCACAGCCAACCCAGTCACTGGGAGTCTGTACCTTGTGACATTTCTAGTGGCTGCAGAGATAATGCTGTGCACACAACTCTGGCTGATCATTGTGATCTACTTCTTGAAGATACCGAATTCCCTAAAAGGATAAAGCATAAGAAGCTGAAAAGAAGTGAAAATACAAAATGCTGGGGAATGATGCACAGTTTAGTCTTTTTCTAGTTATTAATGCTCCTTCATCCTTGCACATTTTCTAGCCAGAGCAGATTTAAAGAATGTCTAATAAAGCAGTGGCTCTGAATTTTTGGCACCTTCCTTTGCTGCATTAATTCTTGAGGCAAAACCATAGCCAGGAGTTGTTTTATATAATGGGCTACATTCTGCTCTTTTATTATACTATAGGCAAGATACTTCTGAGCATAAAGTGCAGCCCTTCTAGTTTCTGAGTTGTATATATTTGTGATCCAGTTCCTGGCTCTCTGATCAGGATTAGAAGCTGCCTCTGGGACTTTACACTTCCACAAAACCAGTGAGTCTCTTGGAATATTTTACTCCAGAATATGAGGCAGCATTTACTGAGTTCAGGGGACCTGGGGGCTCAGGACTTAGTTGATAGAAGTACTTTTAAAGTAAGTTTCATTTTCCTTCATTCATAACCAACAGGCTAAGTATGATGTAATCGCATTTATTTTTTCCTCTTCATCCCCACTGGAGCCAGGAAAATGAAGTAGTTGAGAGAAAAGGGGTTGTCATTTTCAGTCAAGCAGCCATTCATCACGTAGCATTAGACAATTAGCAATAAAACATTTGAAGGGCTCCATTGGTGCTAAAAGGGCGAGGGGGTCTTTTTAAATATCAGAGGTGAGAAATGTTATGTATCAGGGTTATTCAGTAGCTGGCACCAATGAATCACTCCCAGGCACTCAGGGCTTGATTGAGGGGGGGGGGGGGGTGCTGT
>JAOXXN010000230.1:7737588-7759099 GCA_026770055.1 Myrmophylax atrothorax
GTCAGAGTTACAATTTAATAACAATGTTACAATAAATGCAATGGCACAAAGAGAAATTGGTTTTAACCCACAAAACCCAGAAGTATGACCCAGCAGCCAGGGGCACAAACACAAAGGGGTTTGTTAGGCCCTTTGCTGAACCCCGTGTGGTTCCCCCAAGTCCAAAGTAAAAAGAAGTGAAAAACCTGTTGGTGCAGCTGACCGTTGCAGTCTGGTGGAGTGGTGGTTGCAGTCTGGTTAAAAATGGTGGTCTCCTCCTGTCGAGGTTCTGGGCCTCCTCTGGATGCAACAAGTGGTTCCCCAAGTCCCAAACCCCACAAAGATTATACCCCCACAGGTCCAGGTGGGACTGCCCAGTACCTCCCCCAGGACGGGGAGTTATGCAATGAGTAATCTCAGTCTGAGTCATGGGGTATTTAGAGTCATTGATGGCCCATTGGCAGACATGACACCTCAGGCTGGGTGTGGAGGTGCTAATGACTTGCTGGAAGGGAGTCATCACAGCTCTTATCTCACAGGTGTCTTTCACACCTAACTCACATCCTGAGGGTTCGGGTGTGCCCTGGGCAGCTGCTGCAAATGGTCCATTGTTGATAGTTCATGGGAAATGAATAGAGGGTGTAGAATACATAGCTCTGGTCACACCCACACACTGATAAACTGGTTCCAGCCTGCTGAACTAGGACATGGTGTTACTTTTAGGGTTATCCCCCAAACCTATTGGCACTCCCTGCATCATCCTTCCTAGCCACATTCTAGGTTAGCAGGGGATCTTAATCTAGATTCTAGTCTTAAATAATCCTCCTGCTGGGATCTTCAGCTAATACCACAGAAACAAAACGCTATGAATGAGACTGACTCCAGTCTCTCCAAGGCACAGTGTTAATGGATTCTGTAGCAAAACATCCAATTTATCTAAAGCCTTTTTATTACCACTGAGCAATTGCCCCAAAAGCAGTCAGTCACAGAGCATCATCTGGGAGCACAGCTGTGGCAAAGGGAGGGCTTCCTGCAGCCTGGCAGGGCAGCACCTGCTGGGAGCACCTGAACCAAAGGCACTGGTACAGAACCCAGCCAGGCAAGCAAACACATAAACATGTTAATGTGAAGTGTTTGAGGAGAATGGCTCATTAAGTCAGGCAGGATGATTGCATGGAAAACTGAGAGTTCTATTTTAAAAGTCTGCAGGAGGAAAAGGAGAAGGCTGTCCTTTAGGGTTATGCAAGCCAAAAGGAGTCGGTACAGCCTCCTCTTCTCAAGTCACTTTAAGGATAATCTCAGACCCCAAAAAGACCAGATTTCCAGTTTGAGAAGCACCACATGCAGCTGGTTATGTCAGGAAAGAAGCAAGTGGAAGGGGAGGATAAAGAATAAGGGAAGGAGGACACAGTTGTCACCTGGTCCCCACGAGGAGTTTGCAGTTACTCATATAGAGGTGTGAACAGCGTAGTGAGCAATTGCCCTAATGTTGAAAGGAAGACAAGAAGCCTGGAGAAGATGCCTGTCAGTATGGAAATGCTTATAGACTGGAAACCGGACATAAACTGGACTTAGAGGCCCAGGAACTCTGTGGCTTATGAGCTGAGCTGTTAAGCAGAGAGGCAGAGTATGGAAGGCAGGCAGGGGAGCAAGAAAGAAGCCTGCTCTGGATGGAGGAACCTTTCATTAGCACATTGCTCTCCCAGGGGAAGGAGCAGGACAGAGGATCACACAGATGAGCAGATTTTTTGCCACAATGTGTAGCGAGAATTCTTCTTGTGCTCAGCCTGACTTCAGCTGCTTGATTTACACTCAGTTCCACATTTAATATCTATTTGTGATAAACATCAAGTCAGATTTCTAATTCTTGTTCTAGTGATTTGAGCCCTAGAAGTGGAGCTATCAATTCAATTCAGTTTGGGTTCACAGACAGCTAAGTTGTCCATGCCTGGGGGAAGATTCTGAGCAATGACAGGTAGGTCCAGGATTATGACTGCTTTGGGAGATGGCAGTTGCTTAATTTTTATTTACTTTGTCAAGGACTCTGTCTTGCTAAGAGAGCTCTATTTCTTACCTCCTTGTTCCCATTTCCCATCACCATCCCCTTTCCTATACTTCTGAAATGGGTCTCTCTCATGCAGTGTTTGTATGAGGTGGGGAAGCAAAGCTCCTCCTGGTTTCTCTCTTTCCTCCTGCTTGTCTGTCATCCGTACAGCAGAAATTTGTGTGTACTTGACCCAGTATGAGCCCAAGAAAGATGGCCACAACAACCATAAAAGAACATCCTCAGGTCTGTTTGATACCCACCAAGTTCCTGAGTCTTCCTCAAAGTCTTTGCTAATCACATCTGCTGCATCACAAGGAAAGGAGCTTCATATTGCTATGTATGGGATCCTGCAGCTGCCTGTTGTAAAAGGAATTATGCCTCAGGCTTTTTTTCTCTGCCTTTCTGTATTGTATATGGCTCTCTCATAATTGCTTCCTCTTTCTCCTTCCCCAAGAGTTCTGCCTTGAAAAATATTAGAGACAGCAATCCTATGAAGAGAAATAATATCAAATAAGGAAGACCTGATGCCTAAATGCCCAAACACAGATCCTGTGATCCAGTCAGTAGAGTATAACTGAGATTAATTCTTCAGCTGAAGTCAGTGTTCAAGCTAAGCATCTACATGTCTGCCTGCTGTGCCAGGCTCATCTATAGGCACAACCATCATAAAAAATCCCATATAGTCTAAATGGCTGCTGCCTCTCCTTCAAGGGGCTCTTTTTCAAGCTCTCCAGGGCTTCTTAGAGTAAAATAAAATAGTGGGTAATAAAAAGTAAATAAGCTTTTAGCAACAAAATAGTAGCCTACTCTAGGAACACTAGAGAGAGGTATGGTAAGTTGGAAAACCAAGATATTAAAGGAAGAACCCATATGAGGACACTTTTTGGTTTGGTGGTCTTGGGGGTTTTTTTTGTGTTTGGGGTTTTGTTGTTTTTTTCTGGTTGGATGATTGGTTGGTTGGTTGGTTTGGGTTTTTGTTTGGGTTTTTTTTTTTTTTTGAGAGTGGGAAGAAGGAAAGGGCTATTCGAGCTGGAAAATAAAGAAGCAGCAAAGACCTAAAGCTGGAAGCTTAAGGGAGACATATGAGTTGTTATAGAAGGCAAATGAGGATACATTCAATATGAGAACAGTTTAATATGGGATGTTCCCCGTTCCTCTCAGTCTTACATCAATATTTGGCTACCTTTCTGCATGGCTCAATCAGAACTTCTGAGCTTGACACTGAATCTGTTGAATGAGTCTCTTTGGATCATATTAAACAAAAGATAGTGTAGAGTGCTCCTAGTTCTCCCCATGGCTGTAGAATTCATGAGCGTATGAAATTATGGGAGTGGAGTTGGCTTTTAAGATCCCAGTGCCTGTCTGGTTGCCTGGTGTGGGGGAAAGACATGTCACCTGCCGGACACTGAGCCAGGACTGCTCTCAAGGTACTCAATGTCACCAGTATCCTCAGCTGGACCTGAATGAGTATTTTCAACTCATTGGAGGAGAATTTCTGTCCTAAAGCCCAAGCCTGAAACCTGCCATGATTTATGTGCTTGACACACTCTAAGCAATGCCATTGAGAGACTGGGGGAATGGGCACCACACCAATTGCAAATCATAAAATCAGGTCAAAGGGGCAACTCATCGCTGCTAAAACTAAAATTCAGCAACATGAGTGAGTCTTTGAAGTTCCAGGGCCTGAAAGGCTCAGAACAAGTATAGACAAGAAAATACTGTTGAGCCCTGTTTTGCAGTCATGGGCACTGTGGTCTCTTAATCAGTTTGAAAACATATATTATGCCAGCAAGAAACATCCAGCAGGGATACAGCTATCAAGCCTTCATCAGGACCATGGAATCCTCACTAATGGGATTCTCTTTCCCCCTCGCTCCCCTCTCCTCTTACACTTGCCAGTCTTAATTTCATTTTAGCTGCAAGAGTCTCTTTGCTCAACATTTCCTCATGTCTTCCCTAAGTAAACCTGTGTTTATGACATTAAATCCATTCACTGTGTATTGGCATCAAGCAATTGCTTTCAAAATATATTCTTCCCCTTTCTGTTATTACCCCTTTATTTCCACTGCTATTTTTCTTGGTGAGTTATATGGGGAAGAAATTACTGCTATTTTGTCTTGAGGTTTCCCTGAGGAACCTTGTCAAAATGAACAGTCCTTTTACTAAGCTTTCCTATACAGACTGAGCAGAAATAAAACAAAATAATTAAATGGCTCCTGAAAGAATTCACTGCCTAAAACCCTGGGGAAAAGTAGTGGTTCCATCTCCACCACTGTGAAAGCCTTTACTGAAGTGCAGTGTTTATGTTCTGCAGAGGGTCTTACAGTGTCATCCCCACCCCCAGCAGATCTGAGTGTGCAGTTAAGTGACGTGACTAAAATGTGTCTCCTGTTTGTTCTTCCAGCTTCTCCCCACTGGGAGAAACCTGTGTGGTTGAGAGCCCTGTTTTGGAAGTATATTGCTTTTGTTTGAGTCATATTTTTATTCTTGTTTTTAGTATACTTGTTATCATCTGTGTCTCTTAAGGAAGTTTAGTGGCACTCAGGGAACGAGCGTGTCTCCTGGCTGCCTGTTCTCCAGTGCTTTGTTCTTCAACAGGAGATTAAGAAAAAAGATGAGTGTTAGGACAGTTTTTCTGAAGGTAGAAATAAAAGGCACTAAATACACATAATCTGTGCCTAAAAAATGGCATGATGAATAATGTCTTGCCTTTTTTGCTGTGCAGAAATATCCTGCATCCATGCAAAGTTATGGTTACCACAGCCCCAAGCACTGTCGTGGCATGGAAGCCCTGAATTCCCTTTGTCTTTTTTTTTTCCTTATGAACAATGTGAGGTTTCCCTCACTTTGGAATTTGCCCTTCTTGCTGGATCAAACAGTCCAAAGCTGTTTAATTTTCTGGCTCATCTATTCCCCCCCTGCTACTTCTCAGAGAGTGAGAATTAATGGGCTCAGTCCTGCAAGACACTGATCTTTCTGGCACGGGTTCAGCAAACCACTTATGCAAGGGTTTAAATTTTAACCACCCATGAGTTGCTGAGGTTAATGGGGCTGTAATGGGACTGTACCAGGGATTGTGGTGGGATCATCTTCCCTGACCCCGCAGCCTGACCCTCCGACATCCCTCTGGCTCCCACGCTGCCATAACTTGAGGGTGACCTCAGCACGTATTTGTTTATTCTGGAATTAAATGAGTACATGGGGACTCCTCTGGGTCTGCCTTGGTCTGCTTAGCCCTAAAGTTCAGCTCCTGTCACAAGGGAAAAGCAGATGGGTGGGATCGGCTCCGTGATGTTGTCCAGTGGCTACCCTGGCCATGAACTGTTTCATGCACCTAAGACATGGCCAACCTGTTGAGATACCACCCTCCTTCTCACTGACCCACTACATTTTCTGAGGGGTTTTTTTGCATTCCCAAGGGGTTTCATGGTGAAGGGAGGAGGGGCTGGCCCCACGGTTTGGGTACTCAGGGCTATGGTTTCCTCCAGTGCCTCCAGTGTTTTAACAGTGAGACGACCTGCCACCACCTCAAGCAAAGCCTGTGCATGAATAGGGGCTCTCACAAGCTCCTTGTTCCTTCCACAAACAACAACAAAATCTGTTTTGGGCATGATCACTCACAAAACTTATGAACCTTCAGAGGCTGCCAAAATTGACCCATCCTTTTTCTTCAGGTAGGGCAGGGGAAATGAGCTCCAGTGGTCCCAATTACTCTGTTCACTAGAAAAAATATTTCCATGTAATGACCTCAGTAGGGAGTGATTGGCTCCTTTTGTGTATTAAATTAAAATCTCTAGGGGCACATTAGGCCCTGTAATTTGTATTTCTCAGCTGCAATTTAAGTCTTTCATCAAAAACCCTCATAATAACTGAGCTCTGTGATGCCCAATAGATCCATTTCCGTGTGGAGGATGAAAAGAGCCAACAACATGTTAACAAATTCCATGGGGAGAGCAATTTTAATGATAAAAATAATCTGACATGCGCATGAATTTAGAAAAATGCTTCTTTATGGATTGCTGGGAATGAAAAGGCTGTTTTAAACATTTTCTTTATGTCAGGATAAAGGTGGGGAAAACCTCCCTAGCCTGTTCATTAAGGATGGAGTACATGAGCAGTTTCTGAAGAACAGAAGCCTAAAATGATGCATTTCTATACCTTATTTAGGAAAAATCCCATGTGCCAGGACTGCTTGCACAAGTTGTCGTCACTTCTGCTGCATCAAATTGACTGAGAAAAGGAGAGGTCTGCAGGAGTAACAACTCTCATTTCGGGGTAACTGCAGAGGAGAACACAGTTTGCTGTGCAAAACAATAATGCTGGATCAAACCTTATCTTATATATATAATTTCCATGGTTTGAGATCTTTTCTAAAATTGGCCTGTGAATGTAGAATGGCCCCAAGCCTCAAGAGGCTTCCTCTGCCTGCATCCTGGGAGAGCACTGATATGACAGAAACCATCAGCAGAAATGGGCTTTATACACAATTCAGCCCCTGGAGTGGGCAGGCATTTTCTGCTGGGAAAAGCAGCATTCCTCCCCCTCCAGCTGGGAAACTTTATCTAACACCATTGCTTCTGACAGCACACTGATGGATGCATGTCCCTGCAAGCAGTTCCCCTCCTGAGGAGAAGCAGAGCCTTTGGTGGGACTCTCAGCAATTCCTCTTGGAGTGAGGGGCGTTTCTGTGCAGTCAAAGGTAAAGCTACAGGCTGATAGCCCAGGTCAAGGAGAGGGAGGATATGACTGGATGTAAAGACTGGGGGGGGAGAACAGGAGAAAATACAACAAATTATTTATCAAAGTAAGACATAGAGTTGCAGTTCAAGTGACTAAAACATTTGAAAGTCTCACGGAAGGATAGTGGCTTTGCCAGTATGTAAGTTGTTTTGCTTAAAATAATTTTAATCATGATTTTAAGCATAAAACATTTTAAGCACGCTTTAGGATGATTCAGGATCTATTGTTGAAACATTTTCCACTGGAACCCTTGGGTTTTTTGCCTATCTCTATAGATATTTACTGCTATTAAAGTAACACACACAAAGAGGCTTATCAGCCCCATCCAAAACATATCTTTTGCATACGAATGCTTTAATCTATTTTGGTATTTAATCATCTATAAATGAGCAAACCAAGACATAGTCAGATAGCACACATGCAAGCCATCAGGTGCTGATTTTCAGCCCACACTCAATTTGTCAAAAAATTCAAGCAGAATAAGCTTTCTAAGGCCTGTTTAGTAGGAAATGGGGCTGAGGCAGAGTACAGTTACAGTGGCCTATGACAAGCAGAGCAGGAAATCAGGCCTGTGTTCTTAATTGTGAAAGACAGAGTTTGCAAGCAGATAGAGCTGGTGAATGATGCAGCTACATGAGAAAAATTACCTGGTGTAGACAGAGCTGTAGAGGATGAGCTCAGCCTACAGGTACAGGTTTATCTGCTGAGATAAGGCAAAAAAAATTAATTGTGCCCTGCTAGAAGCCTTTTCCAGGGGTAGTACAGAGACCTAACACATTCTGCTATGGCCCAAGTTATGTGCTTAACCCTTGGAAGAGAGACCATGGGCACATCACTTGCCCCTAAACTCCTTATGTCTTGCAAGGTAGCCAGTGCATTTATTTGTTTTACCAAATCCTGTCAAATCACTTTATGCCCATAAAACTATCTGGAAGGCCAGAGAGGATCTGTAACAAGCATATCCACAGGCAGGGGGGAAGCCAGCTACTGTTCACAGGCTACCTGAAACCACAGAGAAGAAAGGGGTAGACTGAGTACAAGTTCTTATTTTCATTATTTCCAAGGGCTATTACCCATTTCCCTCTGCTTTCTTCCTCTCTCTAACTGTGGCTACCTTAGAGTTGAGCTTATATGACTCACTTTATGCAGAGTTTCCCAACAGGCTGTTCCTGCTGTAATTCCCTCCTCCAGCCTGCACTAGGAGAGCACCAAGGAACAAGCCTGAAGGAGGTGAACTGCAAGAAAAAGGCCAGTGTGTTATACAGGAACTCCTTTGTAAACAAGAATATTAAAAGGATAAAAATCAATTCCTAATGAATTCAGGAGGCTCTCTCTACATACTTTAACTGCTTGGTATTATCTCATTGAAGAGGCACTCCAGGCTCACTAATATATGTTGTTAACACAAGCAAAGCTCGCCAGCATTGATTTTTCTCTCGCTGAGGATTATGAATCAACATGATTTAAGCCACTCTATAGTTGAGAGTAATGACCAGACCCTGAAAGTTTAGCCAAGCACAGGAACTTCCTGGACAGAGGCAGTTTTGTATCAGTGCTTTTAATTACATTTGAAGACATGGATTGTCCATTAATATTTGACTTCTAATAAAGTTTTTAAGAAGTGGCTCCATTGAAAAACGGTTATATCATGAAAATGTGTGCAGCAGCTTCAAATGAAGAAATCTGGGATTTTTGTAATTCTCTCTCCAGGATCCCACTATCTGCCCCAAGCTGAGTAAATCTTGAGTTTCATTGCTGTTTTTCTGCTCTTTCTGCAAACCTCCCCACTCTCTGAGCTGTCCAGATGTGCTGATTACATCCAGCAGGCCTTGCATAACTTTCCTCTTGAAGAAAAAATAAAAAAGTAAAAGTGCTGCTGTGGTAATTCCTATTGAAATTTATTATTTTAATAAGGTCCTCTGAAACTCTCAAAACCAAACTAACAGCTGTTCAGAGACCAGTTGTTTCCCCTGAATTCATTGAAGTTCTGGGTGAGCGTGGACATTTGGGTTATAAATTTGAACACTCCTAAACCCAAAACTCAGAAAAAATCCAAACCAAAAACAATATCTTGATGAAGTTGAAAACTGAATTTAGCATTCAAGTCCCTGGTTTTTTTCCCCTCTGGACAGGAAAGAAAAGATCACTGGTTTATTGGGTTTTATACAGGATGCTCGAGGGATTGAATGGATGCACAAGGGGTTTGAAGAGGATGCAGTGTAGCACCAAACTACCAGTGGGCCCTGCAAGAGGATGAGGAAGGTGAGACAATTCTTTGGAGAAGGAATTGACCCAAAATCTTATGTACCTTTTAAGCTTTCAAACTGCTGGTTGACACAAACACTTCAGGGACCCACTGAAGACCTCTGTGGCAGCTCAGCCCTTCTTATGTTTTGAATTCAAAGACTAGCAAAAATTTTCTTATTTCATTTTGTTTGTTTGTTTGTTTGTTTGTTTGCTGTTCTTTTTATATTCAAACAGTGCTCAGGCTTATATTTACCATGTTTAATTTAACAGTATTTGGTGAAGAGATAGTAGAGGTTTGGGGGGGGGGGGTGTCTTAAAAATAGCTAAAATATGCACATTTTTAAAAATATGGGGTTTAGGTGTATAACTTTCCTAGGAGGTGCAGAAAATCCCATTTCCAAATCTTCTCACTTTGAAGTAATGGCAAGAATAAAAGGACTCAAGAGTTTCTCACGGACAAGAGAAATCCAAAAGCAAAATAATTGGGTTCTGAGGCGTATATTCTGCCAGGGCGGATTTATAGGAAGAAAGAGAGGATGGAGAAGGAAGAGCTAAGGCAGCATTACCCTCTCTGCACTTCTCTTCCTTCTCCTGCCTCCCACCTGCGTGGTTGATGCTGCCACATGCTGAAGGAGTGGCTGAGTCCCCTCCCTCCTTCATTTCAGCTTTCCATCAGCCCCTGCAGATGTGATGGATAAACATACTGACTTCAATACATTTATTTTGTGCCAGTCAAAGATCTTGATCTCCTTTTTAAAATATGAAGTATTTTCAGAAGTATCTTCTTGTTCTTGTTGCCTAAAATCTTCTGCCTTTGGAGCAGTAATTGCCTGTCACTGAAGTTCCTCTTTGCCTCTTATGTTTTCTCTGAAGGTGGTCATAACACTGTGATTAAAATATTTTTTTACCAAACAGTAGATGTTCTGTGAAATTGCACACTTTGTCTTGCAAGTTTAGCTTTGTGCAATTTCCTTACCTTTCTATAAAAACAAAGCAAAACATGGACTTTTTTATCACCCTTTTTCTCTTCTGTAAAATAAACAGATTCTGGAGCTGTACTGCCAAGTCTTTAGGGGCTCATGAGACTCTTCCAGTATAGCCTTTGCCATTTTGCTGGAGTTTAAGTGAAAATCTGAAATTAGAGTGACCTTGGTCACTTTATGGTGTAATGCAGTAATGTTGAGAGGCTGAGCATAAATGTTATCTCCCTGTTAGGCGGAATATCTGGTACAATCATCCCTGTCAGTGTATTGTAGCATCTTTGGTGTCTGTACAGAGGCTGCTGCCACTTGACCTGAAGAAGGCATTTGCTGGCAGCTTCTCTTTTCTGCAAACTTCCCTTTAGAAAAGAACACAATCTGTGTATCTTCTGTGTTAAGTTGGGGACAGCTCCTACTGCAGCCTCCAGTGACCTCTGTGCTGCTCGGTGGAAACAGTGATTCCAACACTGAGGGGAAATGGCTATATTTGTATTATATTAAGCCATGAAACTTGTGAAACTTGGTTTCCTGTGGATTTATGTCTTGAAAGTGAATTGCTGGAGCCCAGTTGCCAAATTTATCCAGAGCCAAACCTGGATAGCCCTGACCTGCCCCTCCCATTTCTGGGGAGTGGTGGTGTGTCTGTGCAATGCAGGTCGGGTGACATCAGCTTTGAGAAAGCCAAGTGGCCTCTGAGAGACATGTCCTGGGTCCTGGTCTGTCTGTCTGTCCCACTGGGCAAGGCCTTGGGTTGGTTCCTGGATTTTTGATAAGAGCTGATCTTGTGCTTCATCTTATCTCACCAGATAAAAGAGCTACTGGATCTCTCTTCCCCACATCACCTTTGGGTTCTGTTACTGTGAGGAATTTATTATTCATAACTCTGAGAGCATATAGGCCCATACAGTCCAGCATATAGACAGCACACCCAAACCACATCATTTTATTGAAAACAAAGTATTTAAAAAAAATAGAAATTACTGAAGCACTGAATGATAGATCTGAATCTCCTGAATCTGAGTAGCTTCACTGTGTTAAATAGCCCTATTGCAAATCATCCCCAAATCTCCTCCTGCCTCAGATGCTCTTGAGCATAATTTTTGTGATGCCACTTGCAATGTATGAGTCAAATATTTATTTCAAAGTATTTTGCTGCCTTCCAGCCTTGCTGAGCAATTCTATAATTTATTCTGTAACCCTTGTATTTTGGTTTCATTTCTTTGTACAGTAAATGAAACGAAATAGAAAGATCCTTTGAGTCCCATTTCTGTATTTCTGGTGTAAATTGCTCAGAATAATTTTGGTTCTGTCAAAACAGTAAATTTAATGCCCCTGGCCCTACTTGTGCAAATTGTCTTACTGAGGTCAATAGATTTATCTACTGGTACAGTTTTGAAAAGTATTTTACCAGCTTTTCTGGGGCAAAAGTGTGGACTCAGTGGCAGTGTAACATTTTACAGGTTTACATCAGCTGAAAATTGTGGCCAATTTCCAGCTTTGAAAACATTAAAGATTTTTTTAAATTAAGTATTTTGTTCCGATATTTTCAGAGTTGAATTTTTAACTTAAAATGGTGAGGTTTCTTTCATTTTGAAAGTCCTCATTCAATTTTGAGACAAAAATTCCTTCCTCTTTAACCTTTGTAAGCCCAGATCGCCTTTCAATGAGAATTACACCCTGTAAGATTGTGCAGAGCATTTTGTATGTTTCTGAGCCAGTGTTTCTTATTTTTCAGCTCACCAAAAATTTTGAAAAGGTATTATTTTTGGTGAGCTCAGAGCATATATTTAAATTATTCACCAGAGCTGTGAGGAATGGAAAAATTAGATTGTCTCAGAGCTCAAATCAGATGCCAGATCCACGGCTGCAGTAAATCAGCACAGCTCTGCTCAGCTTTATGCAAGCAAAGAATCCAGCTCCATTTAAGTATTTGGTTCAATAGGAATGTGGAGATGGGCTCTTCAGGTGACCATGACTTGGAGCTGAGATCCTTGAGAGGAAAGACTTGGAAGACAAAGGTATTATCTGACTTACCCGTGGCATTAAGGTGTGATGCCTGTGTTTGAGTACTCAGTGTTATGTAAATCCTGTGTGCGTGGCCACTGTTACATGAACTCACTTCTACACTCCTTCTCTAGGAATATTAAAAGTTGCATGACTTCCAAGTCTTTCTATGTGCTGTTGATTAGCATTCCACCAGGATCACTAACCTATTAGAGTGTCTGTCACCATTGGTGGAAAAGAGTCTTTTATTTCCTTCTCAAATGATTTTGCTTTTCTTCAATGGTGTCCATAGCAACACATACTGGTGGTGATGAGTCCCTGATTCTGTTGCAGCCTTTCCACAGCAGTGTCTTGCCAGGAACAACAGTTGACCCGACATTGGGAGGCTGCTGGGAGGCACGTAGCCACGCTGGTGCTCCTCAGCCATGGGAGGTGTCCTTCCACACGTGGCAGGTCAGCTCTGCTAAATGCCAGGGCTGCTTTCTGATCAGAATAGCACCCTCCTTATTCTGAAGACAGTGATGGGGATCTAACTCTGGAAGGTCTCTTGCCTGAAATGCCTTTCCTGACTGTGTCTGTGCACACGTGTTCCTGTGCGTGTCTGTAACTGGGAGTTTGCTGCTCTATGCTGAAAGTTAGTTCTGATAGCAAACAGTCTGTGGAAGAGATTGTCCAGACTGTAGCCAGAGGACAAGGAAAGCCACTTGGCCCTTAATCTTCTGAATCATCTTTCCCTGTTTTAACCTTCTTGCCTAGGTAAAAGACATCCTGAGAAATGAGTAATCTGCAATATGGACTATCTCTGCTGCAGACTTTAGATCAGAACCAACAATCTAACGTCAAGTTCAAAGAAGAATGACTTCATTACTTAGACTAAACCTGGCAAGAAAAAAATGCTCTCCTGTGCCTTAACCTAATATTCAGAACTAATAGCAACAAGTCTTGGAGTTAGTAAGAGTTGGCTTTCTATCACATGAAGCAGGGACCAGATCCAGTGACCTCCCTTCATGCGAGCAATTCTTGCTCACATATGTAATCAATGGGATGGTTTGCTTAGGTAGAGTTTCTCTGCATGTGTAAAAGCGGAAAGGACCTGGACAAAATTCCACACTTTTTCTTTCTCTGACTCATACTTGTCTCTGGATTTGCTTTGTGTATGTATTGGCACTGTCATTGCATCCAAGCCCCAAGTACATCTCTGCAGTTCTTTAGGTTGGATTTTGAGTGCCAAATAGTCATCCTGCATTTCTCATGCACCCATCGAAGAGTCTGCGTTTTGGAAGCAAGAAATCTTGACCAAATGTCTACCACGTGAAATGCAAATGATCTGTGCCAACTGCAGTGCCCCTGCCATGCTCCTTTGTGTTAGTGGGTTTGCAGTTCTTTCTTCCAGGCACAGTTTCCCCTGAAGCCTTGGTGTGAGGGTCCCACCTGAGCTGGGGCCAAGCACAATGAGCGTTGTGTTAACAGATGGACATGCCTGCAGTCAGCAGCCCGTGCCTGAGTGTGAGTGCTGAGAGCAGAACTCACAGGTGGGAATGGCCAAATGTCTGTCTGTGCTGTGGTTAGGGGGACATACCATTGCTAATTCTGCTCTGGGCTGACTTAACTGAAAAAAGAAATTCTTCCCTCACCGCATAAGGAGAGGTTTTGGCCTGTTGGAATTGCCTGGGTGGTGCAAAGGAAGGTGGGGTGTAGAGAGACATTCTAATTAAGTCTCTATCCCCTTTTGTTCATATCTTTTTAGGAAAGCCCCCATGGAATAGACCAAAATAAGCTCCTACCCCTAGCTGAATAAGTTGTCAGGGTGCAGAACTATATTCTGCAGACTTATGCATGTGTAAGGGGTGTGTAACATTTTTGTCTGAATGGAGCCCTATGTTCTCATAATTTATAGTAAGTAATCTTATTTGCAAAGCATGCCCTTACAGTTTTAAAAAACAAGTTAATTGACTTGCATAAAAATCAAACATGTCGAAGTTTTCCATCTCGACACAAACACCACATTGAGCAGCACATTGCTACAATAGCCATGATGCAGTCTGGGCTACCTATTGAGATATTTCATAAACCAAAATGGAATCTTAAAAAGTTTGTCAGTTTTGCATACCTCTGAGTTGCTGAATTTAGGAGTCCATTACTCGACTAATTATACAATGTTTTATTTTTTTCCTTGTATAAATAAACAAACTTGTGTCTGAATTTTGGCAAGGGGCACTAGAAGCCAATTAGAAGGTGTTCCCAATGTATTACAGTATTACAAACAAGATGCCTTTTCTTAGAAAGGCGAACACACCGTGTTTCTTTTAATGAGTGTGAAAATATACCAGTTGCTTAATCACTAGCAACTTATAAGCATAAGTGAGTCCTTTCTCAGGAATGAAAAACATAGCTTAGTTTCTTTACTAACAGATGACATTTTAATTTAAAGCTCCAGTTTTTGTCTGGAAGGGCTAAAACATCTGAATTATGTGAGAGAGAAATAAGGGGCAGAGGGGAGGTATGAGAGACCAGGCAGGATTTTCTTCTCTGAGTCGGCTTCGCCCCCTGCTCCTCTGAGTGGTGAAGGTGGTGTGTGTCCCCTCAGCCTGTCTCTGCAATGCCACCTGAGATACTGGGCCATGTCCAGCATGGTTCATTCACTCAGCCTAGCCTCACTTTAGCACAAAACTGGATCCAAAAGTAGAGTACTGTGAGTTACTTAAGAGCAGATTATTCTTTCTGCACATTTCAGGTATGGGTTGGAGCACAGCAGCTTCCCTGGCAGAGCAAGCCCAAGGAAGGATGGTGTCTCAGCTGGAGTTTCTTCCCATGATCCTGTTCTGGGGGGCAAAACAGGGATACAGCCTTGAGTTACTTTGAAAGGGTAAAGCATCCTCTCATGCAGTCTGGACAAATCACAATATGCTCATTGTGAAGCAATAAAAATATTAAGCTGGGTAAGAGACTGGATAGAACAAATAGCTCTATATAGAGATCCTTTATCCTTGTTTTCCTTGAAATGTTTGTCTAGAAACATAAAGATTGCCTGATTTATGACTTGTTCAGCAAGCTCCAAATCAGATGGTGTTGCATTGAGAGCAGTGAATCTGTCAGCCTGGCGTTACTCCACTGCAGCCAGTGGAGTGCTGCAAATTCCACAGGACACATCCCCAGCTGCTGCTCACTGGGGTTATGGCAGGAGTGTGTTACTTGTCAGCAGATAGAAGTGTGGAAGAATCTGGACCATCATGATTCTTAATCCTTCTCATAAAAATAAAATAAGCCTTGGGAAAGCTCTCCAGTGTTATTTAAAAATAGAAGAATGAGTGTCAGTGGTTTTATATGGATTACATAAATTACTAGTTTATTAGAAAAAGGGATAATTTTAAAAAGAGAGAATTTCCCTCGAAGGGAGCGTTTAACTTCTTTGCGTTGCTTTATGGATATTTTATTTTACATTTAGAAATAATTAAATCTTCTAAAGCAGAAATTTTCTCCTTTTTTTTGGTCAAATAATGCTTTTGCTGCTTCAGAGCTTTACAGCCCCTTGTGAGCCATTCTTGGTGCTGCTCAGCCCTGAGGCCTGAGCTCGTGCAGCCAGTTATTGTGCACGGCTTTGCTCAGGATCTCTGCAGACACTCTTAACTCAAGGCAAGGTAATGCTGACTAGCCAGAAAACCAAACCCAGGAGATTTAATCCAAAGCCAGCTGCACTGCCCAGCTTTAGTTGTGTCAGGTACACAGGTTAGATTCCTAAGTCAGGAGCTTAGTGTCCCTGGTTCCAGTGGAGCGTTCAGAGAGGCAGAGCACAGTGCTCAGCCTGTTTACTGCCTTACTTGCCCTAAATCATGATCAGAATTTTCACACAGGCATTATAAAACCAGCAAAAGTAATTCAGGACTCTATGAAAGATAAATGAGTGCCAACTGCCCACTGGGCCCACTCCCTTAATCCTACTGAGATGCAAGGATTAAGGGCCTGGATCCTGCCTGAGCAGACTCTGTCTGGACACATGGGCACCGTCCCTGTGGAGACAAGGTGCTGGGGAAGTGCTGAGGATGGGGGAGCCACGTGCAAAGCTGGTGAAGTCCTGGAGTGCAGAGAAGTTCAGTGCAGATGTAGATCAAAAGCAATTTCTGCTCCCTGCTCTGTACAAGGAGAATGGGAAGGGGCTGTGACTAATGCTGAGTCTCCAGGACTGCCTCCCAGAGCTGGTTCTACAGTGGTGCTGCTGGAACACAACCTGTTGCTCCCTTCCTTCCCACCATTCACAGTTTTGATGAAGAAGAGCAAGAAAATGGAGAGAATCGCCCCTTGCGCTGTAACTTTTAATGGAAAATTGGTCTTCTCAAAAAAGTTGTTTGGGTTTTTTTCCCTTTTACTAATGCATCTGAAAATGTTCAAGTTCAGGTTCTGAAAAAAATGAGGCTTTGATTGAGTAGCAAACTTTCTGTTAAAACCAGGAAAAAATCAGGTTTGCTTGTAAAAATTCCTTGGATTTCAGTACCCAAAAGCGGAGGGGAAGAACTTCGTTCAAAACTAAAACATTTCAGCTTTCTGTCGCTGAAAACCAAAAAGTTGTCATTGAATTTTTTGTGGTGAAAGTAATAGTTTCTAATCTAGTTCTGAGATTTTCCAGGACATTTAGGGAATAGTAGGCTGTGCTCTGGGTGGGCACACAGGACGCCAGTTCTCACTTTGTTAGAGTTTTTTGACAAGATACTTAATTTCACTGGGTATGTCTACATGCCTTGATAGAGGTGGCTCAGGGCTCTGCTGGAGTCAGTCCTGTCTGGTTTAGTAGAAAATAGTCAGTTAATGCTTTTCTGTCTCGGTTTTTCTTCTGTAAAATGGGAATAAATATCCTTGACCTGTTTTCTCTCTTCAGTTTGTTGGTGCTCTCTGACAGGGTCTGTGTCTCTTGGCAAATGAGGTCCCGTTTGTAGCGGCAGAGACATGGCTGTTAAAGGTTCCTGGTACTACTGCTAAGGAAAGAATATATGTCTAAATACTCCCTTTTATTCACATTTTTATAAGCATTTTCCTTTGCTGGGAAAGATCCTCAACTATTGTAAATTTGGCAGGCATCCACCAAAGTGAGAGCAGCTCTACCAGCTTACACCAACCGAGGAGTCTGGACCCAAAATGTGCTTGGGAGGGGGAAAAAAGTAAGCCTGGTGTAGGAATCCTGTTGTTAATACAATTAGCATGTTCTGTGTTTACAGCATTTTTAAAAGTTCTGTTAAAAATAAATTCCTGAAGTCCTGGATAAATAAATAGTTGTACAGAAGAGTCCTCTGTAGCCACGAAGTTGCCAAAAATTATCAGTAATCCTCAGTCAGATGGAATGTACAGTTGGCAAGGGGATGGCAGGAAAAAGTCCTCACCAGTTCTGCCTCATATTCCCACACAATGAGAGATGCCAAGTTTTTCTGTTAGTGTCTGTGATGCAGTTGAAGATGGGAGTGTTTATCATTACTGAGACGTTGTTTTAGTTAAATAACCAGCGAAGGGCTCCATTCAGTTGCATATTTTTCCATCACTAGACGTTGATTTCACACAAGCTGCTTTATTTTGCTAATGAAATCTGACCCTCATTTCTTCTCCGTCTGCATTTAACTGAGTTTAGGTCAAAACATCTAATATGCAAATGAAGAATCACAAGTCCAGCCCACTAGTGATGTGGTTTTGAAGTCATGAATAAAAATAAAAATTATTTACAGACTAGTCTGGGGCAATATATGCCTTGAAAACTGACATCCAGGATCCTGGCAGCTGACAGATGTATTTATTTAGGCTTTGACACTGCTAGGATTTATAATTTGGGGTGGGTTGGATTTTTTGGAAAGTGACTGGTGATTTTAAGGGCCTTTATTGTGAGTGACGAAATTCAGACAAATGAAAGTGGCGTTTGCTCCCTGCTGTCCGAAACACTGCTTTATTTGAGCCTCGTGTAGTAAAGCTTCAGGCTCTTGAGGAACCCCCAATCACTTGTCAATTCTGTGTATCTTGGCCCCTGGGCACAGTGCATGTAAGTGGATAATGGGCCAAGAGCTGTTTTTATTTAAAACTGTGGAATTCCCGCTTGATTCAACAGGAATTACACCTGTTCAGCCAAAGACAAACTTTGGCCCAGAAATTGAAATCTAAAGATGCTGCTGCATCAGAGCAACAGTCACACCAAGCAATCAACACAGTCTTGTCCCAGGAGTGCTACACATACATCAGGCACAGCACGGAGATGAAATAACATAGTAAGAAAATGAGAAATCTGCCCAACCTGAGGTTCTCCAGTCACTTTGCCTGGATCCAGCTCTACTAAATATACCCACTAAATGTTCCACCATTAGATCTCTGTGATGGCATTGCTCTGTGCCAACAGAGAAGTTATAAACACTTCCCTGCTTAGAAAAAACATCTGCTGAAAAGTTTAGTAGCTTAATTGCAGAGTGTGTAGAAATGTTTAATAGAAGAGTGGGAGTGACTGTGTCTGCATAGCACTTGGTCTATTCAATTAGCCCTGAAGGAAGATGTCTGAGAACAGAAAAACTGAGAGACTGAAAAGATTTGCCATCTTATTGCCATGATTAAGCCCCATTCATACTCAATTTTTCTATGTTTTCCAGACCACCAAAACACAGAGGCAAAGTCTGAACTGTTTAAGGACTGATGCAGCTCCAGATACAATTAATACCTACATTACAACAGAACAGCTCCTTACTGTGACCCTCAAAAGTTAGTTTTGCCCCAGAGAAAAGGTACAAAGGAAACAATGGAAGGTCCTCTGTGTGAAACCCTGAAATCAGATCCTAACAGGCACGCAGGGTTGTGCAGATGTAACACAATCTAACCTTTTCATGTTTAGACTAAAGCATTTTCATTTAACATTACACTTAGCGGAACAGCTTTAAACCAGCCGCAAAGGAGTGACCTGGCATGTTTTGACTATAACAAGCATTGATTCCATGCCTATAAATTTTATAGTTGAATCAATTATACTCTTTCTTTATAGGATTAAGGAAAACGTTCCATTTCAAATGGAATTTTTTTTATTCTCATGACAGAGAGGAATTGAAGGGAGAAAAAAGAAAAATGAGTGAGCAATGCTAAAATTATTAAGAAAATGCCTAGAGTATTTTCTGCCAGAATAAAAACTGTCTAGATAGAATATCTCAGCCTGTGGAAAGATCCACAAGCACTGAAAATATTTCTTATTTCCTATAAAGTGAGAAAGTCACCAGCTGTGGTCTATCAGTTCCCAGGGCAGTTAGGAGCTGACACTCAGGTCTCGCTGCAGATGGGCCGGTGCCATCGGACTCGGCACTGACGGGAAGGCACGTGGTTTTCCATCAGAAATAGCAGGCTGGGCTTTGGGGAGAGCTCAGTTAAATTTTCATCTCAGCCATAAGCTTCTCCTTTCATCTGACAGTATGAAATGGTCAGGCCTGGTACAATGTTTTCATGAAGTGCCCAGTCAAATGGGACTTTCAGTCTTTGGTGGGGCTGGACACAAATCCCAATACGATGTGATTAAATGATGTCTATGGAATGCAGTGTTCTCAATACGCTTTGCCTGTTGAGTGGTAAAGTTGCAAAATCAAGTAGTAGGGAAAAGCTCCCAGACTCTTTTGTTGAAGTTGTGTGGAGCTCTTGAAGTACTTTTCAAACTCATCATGCAACCATTATAAAGCAGACAGACTTCTAGATGTGCTGAGGATTCACTGGTACCAAAGGCTGTTGTTATCAGTGGTCACAGAGCAAGGAATTGATTCAGAATAGAAGCTCTTCCCATTGAGCCACATCTCACCCTGGAGTGAAAACCTCCACTTCACCATGCTGAAGGGGGATTATAAAGCAGCTTGTGACAGATATCAATGACAAAAACCAGAACTCTTCTCAGTCTCCAAAACTCAGACAACCTTGTGTACAGCAGAAGTCTTTATTTACAAGTGCTCTGAGAGAGGTGCCAGTCCAGAAGTGCTAAAGATTACATCATGCCTAAGGATTGAAATCATATCCCTGGTTTACTCAAAAGCAACCAGGACACAATTTATAGGGGTGCACTCACACCCCAGTGTCAGAGCAATGCCCACCAGGGAACCACTCTGGTTCCTGTGCCAGGACACTTTATGCCCATGACTGAACAGCATCGCTGCAGTTGCACAGACCCTGCAAAGCAGCGCCAGCTCAGAGGACAGCAAAACATCCTGGCCCAGGTCAGCTCACCCCACCTTGGGAGGGATCCTCTCTGTCAATAAAGATCACCCAAGGAGAAGAAAGAAAAGGATGCATTGGCTGCTCCTGAAGGTCAGGATCTGGGGCAAATGCAGTCATTTTAAGTAATGAAGTGCAGTAGCTGATCAATGTGCACTAATTTATGATGTTTGATTTTATAGTTCTAGATTAATTATACTTTTTTCCCCTCCCAATTACTCTTAAGAACTTGGCAAAACAGTGCCCAAGCAAATTTCAATAGAATGAGGGGGGTGTGAGCAGCTTCTGTTGAAGGATATACCAGAAGTTTACATCAGAAGCAGTAGAATATCCTTGAAGCTTCTACAGACTGCTGCTAATGCTGTGGTTTAAAGTAGATGAGATTTTAAAAACTCCTCTGGCCTAAAAGTCTGGGAAAAAAATGCTGATCTCTCTTTGCCTCCTTTGTTGGAAACAGGATAGTGCAGGCATTATTGTAAGCATCATCAAATTAGCAGATAACCCATTTAGTCAGTGAATTTTTGTAAATGCATAACCTTTAAGACCTGTTGATGCAACCAGCATATATTTAAAGATGCCCTTCAAAGATATTCCTTGTTCCTTGAGGTGGAAACTGTGGTAAGGTAGTTCTGAGCAGGTAGTGATGGATTCTTTCTGTAAGGAGTTTTATTTCCCCCACAAATAGCATGCCCTGGTTTGCCAGCATTAGTAGCCTAAGATGGGGAGTGATAATGTAACATTTCCCTGATTGTTTTGTTTTTTATTTTTAGAATAGTAGCATTTATATAACAGTCTTGGTAGAGATTTAGGGTACAAAAACCCCCTAACTGAGGCTACAGCTATTAACCTCATGTGTTGTGTTTATAAAAAGCCACTTTAATACGGTGCTGTATAAAGTACGTATAAAAAGAAAAATCCATTACAACCAAGGGGATTTTCAATGAAGTATTAGCCTGGTAAGAGGGTTAACAAGGTTGGTGCTTTGCTTCCCTTCCTTTATTTATTTTAAACCACGGCACAACTTAGTATAAGCAGTTAATGTGCAATTTTGGTGCCATAGATTAAATTGCAGGGGTTTTGTAAAGACATATATTCAGTACACTGATACATATAAATAAGATTATACCCTTTACCATGCATTTGCATTAGCCAAGACAAGTATTAGACATCATAATACAGAATGCTTATTCAGAGTTCACTAATTATGGCTTCGTATCTTTAAATGAGATTATAATATGGCCAGCTCTGGATCCTGGTACAGCCTGACTGAGTTATGCTGTGACACTTGGAGGCAGCAGAAAAATAGCCTGGAAAAAAA
>JAOXXN010000230.1:7770831-7785234 GCA_026770055.1 Myrmophylax atrothorax
CCGATCTGTTTAGTTTGGCAGGATAATGTTGAGCTACCTGAGCAATATGCCATTTTCCAGGCAGAGGGAGGTCAGTCAGAACAATTCTTACGACTACTGAGCCCCCCATCCAGGCTCAGGGGAAACAAGCAGTTCCTGGGTGAGCTGAAGCTTGTGCTGGACCATACAAATCAATGCTGTTCATAAACTGAATTTGGTGGATCAGCACTGGGAAAGAACATGGACCACTGCAGAGACACAGTCCAGTCAGTGCTGCAGCTCCCCAGGCAGTGCCTGGGAGGTTGTGGCACTGAAGGTGAATGGCAGTCAGGTAAAGTCTGTGGCCCTTGTGCTTGGGCTGGGGGCTCAGTCTCCGCTTGCCCAAAGTGCACAGCACGGGCTCCAGTTTGCTCTTCACCTGTGCAGCCAAGTTTGTAACATCCCACCAGGCTCTGGCTGGCTCCCCTGAACTTAAATACATGTTGTGAATATATGTATCTAAAACACTGCATTTAGTATCAGATAGTTTGGGGGTTGATTTTATTTTCCCATGAACTATCAGCTAAGAGTCGATGTCCATACTTAGGGAAGACTTCAGCAAAATCTTTCTCTTCTTTGCCACTCTGTGAAGAATCGCAGAAAACACCCTGGAACTAAGCAGACTTTTTCTCCTGACCTGACAAATCTTGTTCCTTTTCTTCCCAAGTAGCCAAGCATCTTATAATTCGAAGCTGGACCGTGAATGCCTTATTCACATCAGCGGCTCATTACATCAGTCATCCCACTTACGTTGGTGCCGGGCTAATACCCCCTCTGTTAACTTCGGTGGGAATCGGCGTGTGAGTAACCACGTCCCGCGCTGCAGCCCGAGCGCGCAGCGACTCCCTCTGAGCTCAGCACTGACCGATGCGCTTGTGCTTTCCTCAGCGGAGCTCACAGGGTTGGGAACAGGCGTCGGGACCGTCCCGAACGCAGCGGGAGCGGATCGGGACGGGCTGGGCTCCCACCGCGTGACCGGCGCGGGGCAGGAGAAGAACGCGCGATGTCCCCGCAGCTCCGTGGGCTCCGATCTCCGCAGCTCCGTGGGCTCCAATTCCCGCAGGTCCCTGGGCTCCGGTCCCCGCAGCAGCGGGAAACCCTCTGACAGCGCCGCGGCTCCGCGGGCAGATGAGCCCAGCTGAGCCGAGCCTTACTAAGCCAAACTGAGCTGAGCCGAGCCGGGCCGCCGGTGCCCTCTAGCGGTGCCGGCCCCGCGAACCCGCTCCCGTCCCGCGGAGCCGCTCCCGGTGCCTCCAGCCGAGGATGTGCATGCACATCAGTGGCACCGGTTGTCCGCACAGTGGCCCCGGCTGTTCGCACAGTGGCCCCGATGCACCAGCCGCGAGCGCCGGAGCTCTTTGTGTGGATCCCCGGCAATGTGCGAGCGCTCTGGAATGGCAAAATTTCTCGTTATTGGCAGGGCTGGTCACAAATGTTTTGCCAAAACTGCTTTTCGGTGGAAAACTGAATTTCCAAAAGCCCCCGCCATTTTTTTCACAATGCAGATATGCTTTTGCAGAAGAAATACATTTCCCTTCAGCACAATTCAACAAAAATTCTAAATTTCTGCCTACTCTGTTTCTGTAGAAATTACTAGGTTTTTTTTAAACACAAAGTTTGCATTTCTGCAGCAGAGGAGGAGTCATTTTCCATACAGGTCTATGAATTAACTCTCATAAAACCCCAGCCAGCAGCTCAAGCATAGTTTTCTTTTTATGGATGAGAAGCCGAGAAGCAAAGAGGTTAAGTGATTTGGCTCCAATCCCTACAGGCACCATTAAAAGCTCCTGGCTCCCAGTTCTGTGCTCAGAATGTTAGATCGCATGACATATCTTTGTGAGGCAGTTAAATGCTTTCAGACTCCCTTGGATTTCAGCGGGAGAACCAGCCAGTCTATGGAGAATGAAAAGAGTGATGGAGCAGCCCTTGCTCAGCTCACACAGTGTGTCCTCAGCAGAACTGGAGCGAGGCCCGTTGACTCCTAGTCCTGTGCATGACACATCACCCAACATGGCTCATCAAATGGAAAATTGGCACTTTCTTCTGGCCCACCCAGACAAATCTGGTATCTTAAGATGGAACAGTGGGGTGGCTGTTCATGGACAATGGTGTTTGTCCTGGATCTGAAATCTAGTCAGTGCCCAGAACTAAAAATTGAACCGTTGAGTCTGAGTGGTGATAGTGCAGCATCACACCATCAGCCCCAAAATGGTGATGGGCAGCCACAGGGAAGAAACAAAAGACTAAATAGGCTGGCAAGGTGACTGAGGGTGTCATGTCAGTCTTTTCTTGGTTATCAGCTGGTTTTTATGAGCAATCTGATAGATATTTTTGCTGTACCCTAGGCAGTTGTGGACTTGATAAATATCACTGGATAGTCTAAATTTTGGAAGGAAAAACCCATACCTTTTTTTCCCCCTCACAAATCTTCTAATCTTGTTTTTCTTTGAACTCTAATTTCTGTTTCTCCCCTAGCAAAAAAATGACAAGTGTTCCCTGTTTTGGGGCCCTGTGGACACTGAGGACCTTAACTATCCTCACTTGTGGCCTCCCCAGGCTCCACCCATGGCTCCTGGAGCTCTATTTAAGCTCAGCTCTGTGCCCTGAGCTCCTGTTTGGTCAAGGGTGTTGAAGGATCTTTTTGTGGCTCCATTGTGGCTCTGTTTGGCTGTGGCTCCCAGCAACACAGCTTTGCCTTGCAGACTGTTTTCCCTTCTTGGTCTTGGACTTGCCTTATTGCCATAGACTTGGCTGGCAGGCACAGGACTCTCTCTGGTTCCTGTCACCACAGCTGATCCTGATGTGACTTCCCAGCTTGACCTGGTCACCAGGGAGTCCCCTGATGTGGACACTTGGCTGAAGATGGTGCTGTCTCAGGCCTGCCCTGCTCACCTTGCTCAGGTAGTGTGGGACAGGGCAGTGGCTGCCAAGGGCACAGCCCCATATCCCTGGTGGAACAGCCAGCCCAGTTATTCCAAACACATGGAAGCTTGTGTTCATTTGGCTGTTTGACTGTACAGTCCTTTTCCCTTGATAGTGGGGAGATAGAAAGTGTGGGCTACTAGTGCTAGTCTTGTTCTTTACCCTCTCTGTCTGAAATAATTTGAATGTTCAGAATTAAACATATATAAATAGGAGATTTCAAGACCTACAGAGAGAAACTACTTATCCAGTAGCCTGATAGGAAACCTAGAAATTAAACTAATTTCTTGAACTGGTGATCCCCTACCCAGTGAATCAAATGTAAATCTCTTTTAATGCATATTCACTTCATTTGGGAAAGGAACCTTTTAATAATTCAGTTTTTGTGCCCCTCCTCTACTCTGTTAAGGAGTAGCCAGATAAATTGGCTCCTCTCAGTCCCTTGTATTTCTGCTGAATTCACAGAATTCACATTTCTGACACCTACTTTGGCCCTCATGTGAGAGGCTTGTGTGATTTTATTCTACTGAGATTACTTTTATTATCAAGTCAGCTAAAATTTTGTAATCTCCAGTTAAAATTTGTGTATTTTATAACTCAGACAGCAGGTGAACATCTTGGTCGGGATACACTTAGAGATGAACCTCAGGCTGGTGTCTGGCCATCCACTTAGAGATGTTCAGGCAGTGCAATATGTATCCTATACATTGTGTAACAATTCCTGGAAAAGCCCATGTCATGGCTTTCATTGTCTTAAAAATTAACATAATTAGTGAGGAAACATAGTTTTCTGTCAGACTAAGGAAACAGAGGCACTGTGGTGAGTTGGTGGCTGTCAGGGGAAAACATGTCATGTACTGGTGTCCATCACTGAAATGCTCCACAAATATTAGTCCTCATAATCCCTCTTCCAAAGACACACAGAGACTGAATTAGTTTAAAATAGCCTATGCTGTGCCTTGTCCAAGAGGCTGTATTAAGTCACTGGCAGATGCAACATGTAGTTCAGTCGTGTTACTGTGCACCCAGTTCCTCCTCTGGCACAGTGACCTTGTCCTGTGTTGCTTGTCCTGGGCAGGTGCCACCAGCTTGAGCTGGGAACCTCCATACTAGAAGGAACTGGGAAAAACACCTAAACTGTGAACTAGTGGCCTAGATTGTTTCCAATTTTTGACATATGATTTCTTCAATCCCTGAAAAAAAATGAGTCCTGCCATCTCATACCACCACAAATGGAAGGAAAATGATATTTAGTGTATTTGAGGGTGAGGGCAATGAGGAGCACTGCCCCAAAACATTACTTCAAAAGTTTTGTGAGGGTTGGAGTTCTGGAGTAAGGAAAAAGCAATTCATCTAGGTTTTCAATTTCCTTTTTTAAAACATGCTTTATCATAATTTATTATTGCTAAAGTCTAAAAAGAAGCTGTGTAAGTGGCCAGAACTTTTTCTGGTGAAAACTGCTAAAACTCCCAGTAACTTGAGCAGTGTCACATTGCTTGGCATGGCCTGGGCATGGTCTCTCTGGAATTCAGTGGAGCTCACTTGCATCAAAAGCAGTTTTGGTTGGAGATGCACTCTGATTTGTGTATGAGGTGCCTGGCAACATGGTAATGAGCAGCTTTATAAATAACTTTGTATTATTATCTTTATGTCTTAGTACTTGTATTGTTATTTTTATGGTACTGTAATGTTTATTATGGCTGTTTTATGGTGTAATTTGATTAGTGTGTTACCCTAATATCACATAGAAAAGGGGAGGGCATTCCTGTCATACTTCTGAACACTACCCCTTCTGTTTGCATCTGAGGAACCCAAAGCCCTTTGGTGATCATTAATTGTCCCACACCATATAAGTAAACTCAAGCACAGAGAACTTAAATGGTTCCCCCAAGCCCACACAACTAGTCAGTAGCAAAGCTGAGATTTAGACCTCAAGAGCCTGAGTTCCTGATGTCTGTGTTAACCACTAGAAAACATTCCCATCACAGGAACAGCAGGCATAATAGAAATGAAGATTGCCATGCTGCAGTTCTTTTAGGTCAGTTGTAATGAGAACACTCAATGTTTTATAAACCCTTTAGGTTTCCTGTTTAGGACTTGATCAAACCATAAACTGCTCGTTTAAATAAGCTCCAAAAACAAAATGTACTAGAAAGCTGAGGAGCAAGGAGACAACATCTAACAGCAAACTTATGTTTATTGCTCATTTGCTTTCCTCGCTGGGATGATGCCGTGTACTTAGATTAAATATGCAGAGCCAAATTTATCCCTAGGGTGTAGTTTTTTTGGACTCTGAATGACACCAGGGTGAATTTGGCACATTTACACTCAAAATTATTACGGGTTTTACGAATATTTGGAATGGTGTCAAAGTGTTGTGGGTTAAATTCTGTTCTCAGTCCCACCAGTGCTAACACAGGTTAACACCGTTCTGATCTCGCGCTGGATTTACAGCAATGTGATTCCACTGGCCCAGCCTTCAGCTGGTGTGAATTAGTTTATCTGCACTGGAATGCAGGCAGCTCAGCTGCTTTACACCAGCTAAGAATCTGACCCATATTTAAATAGAATTACTCCTAAAACGCACAATAGCAAATGCAATGTGAATTAGGTCCACTGTGCCCCTGATTTGGTTGGGGAAGCACAGCTGAAGCTGGTTCTGCAGCTCTGCTGTGCAACAGCCCAAACTGGTGTCACAAACCTGAACCTGACCCCCATTCGCTCTCCTGATGCTTTATAACTTTTAAAATAACACTGCAGTGTTACACATGCTGCATGTGTGTAAATCATCCCAAACTGCTGCAAATCATTGTCTGCTCTCTTGTTTCAAAGCAGAGATTGGGAAGTGCTTGGTGATATTTGGGCTCAGCTCAGATATTCCAAAGCTTGGATGGATGGATTGTTTTGATTCTTCCTTTGAACTCCTTTCCCACCCCTGCTAAAAGAAACAGCCAGATCCACTCAGTTCAGCGACAGACAAGTTGGAGACAACGCGCCACTGCCCTCCCCGGTACCACCCCCCACATGCCAAATTTGCAGACATCTGCGAGCTGGAGCCCAGTGCTGCGGCAGTAAAGAAGGGCTGGGATTCCCGGGATGGACTGCCTTTAGCAGGCACAAATGACTGGAATTAACCTCTCTTCTATGGGCCTTAACTTGGTTTACAACTGGGGGCTTTTGTTTTAGACCACTATACAGAGGTGCCTTTGCCATGCTAAAGATTTAACTAAATTATAATGAATGATCCTCACCAGCACTGTGCCCCTAATTAGAACAAGTCGCACAGACATATTGTCTCCTTGATTTCCTCTGTTACATTTCTCTCACTCTCTTTCTCTGCCTGGGACACATGGGTCCCATTAAACATTTTAGCATTTAATGTGGTTCCCTTAAATGACTTCTCAAGTTTTCAAGTTCCATTTAGAATTGTATGTTACTCTCCTGACTGTGGTTTTGATTTTGTTATGTTTCATGCATTTAGCCAAAGCAACTGCTCCTCTCTCCCCTCTAGTGGGGAGCAGCTTGGCTCTGTGGAAGTTGCGTGTGTGTTGTCTACCTGTACATTTTGTAGACGTCCATACAAATCTTTACTTTTATATATAAAATGAGGAGGTTGGGGAAAATGGCTCCTAATGATTAATTAATGCAAGCATGATGGTTGTGTGATGTTCTTTCAGTGCAGTTGATTTGTTAGTGAAAACAAAGCATCTGTTAGTTTAGTATTACTATATTTGTATCAAGATCTCTTCGTAAGTCGTTCTGTAACACACAGAGCTTCCTATTAATCTTTACATATTTCCAACCTAAATAGAAATGACTGACAAAAAGCTTTGATAGCATGTGGGGATATGTACAATGTGTATTATCTGCCTGTTGTACAGCTGGAGTGCTGAAGGACAGAGATTTTGTTGTTGACTGCATTGCCTGCAATGTACTTCCTCAGTAACTGCTACAATGAGAATTCCAAATTGTTCTTTCCAAGAGTATCAAGTCAAGTTCAAGGTCTGGACCCTAATCCTCAAGGAATTTTGTGGCCCGGGCCCAAGGTGTCTCATAAAGCTTGTCTGTGCTTGTCTTAAAGATTGTCTGTACCACTGTTGTTATCCCGTTTCAGATCTATGCCTGGATAATTATTTTGGAATAAGAATGTCTTATTTCCCCCACTTTCCCTATTTAGCTAATGCTCCTCTGAAAGTGGTACATACCTATTTAAAGGAAAAGGGCATTCTTAATCCAAGATAAGCATCTCTTTCCAAATAGTGTCATTAGCAGTAAATAATACTATAATAGCATAACTTTGCAATGTACTTATCAGAGGTAAGATTTATTTAAAAGAAAAGGCCTTTCCTTAGTCAGAAAGTGAATCTGTTTCCAAAGTGAGCAGTAAAACTGGATTTCTGGGCTCCTGGTTATGTAAGTGGCATTATGTTAGGGACCTGTGTCTGTAAAGCTGTTGACTTTCTCAGCACCAGACTGACACTGGTTGCTGTGTTAGGATTGTGAATCCAGAAGCTTATTCCTTCCTGTTAACGGCATCAATTCCCTGGTTCTGATACTGTTGTTGTAGTATTTTAAATGGTGTATCTTGACATGCTGTAACAGGAACATAAGACATAATTTCAATGACCATGTCTCGCTGCTCCAATCCCTCAGATGTGAAATCAGCTAAGATTTAATTATGGCGACTTACCAACATTGCTTGTTCTTCAGATAATTCTTAAAAGTTTCCGTGATGTATTGGCTTCCAGGGTTAAGCCACAAGAAGCTTGAAATTTATCTCTGCCGCTGAGATTTAGGTTTCATTAACAGTTAAGCCTTCGTCTGGAGTGCTGATGTGTCCTGCAACGGGGAACTTGGCTTGTTAGTAACATTAGCAGATTTGTGAGTCCTCAAACACGTCCACGGATAATTGTGTTTCAACCTTGTGTTCTTTATTATAATCCGCTGTCTGATAATGGTTGACAGGGGAGATAAGGGAAGGAAACGTGCCAGGAAGGTTTCATTCAGTCTTGTACATTCTGCCACAGCTGCTGTTTCCTCTGAGGTGATGCCTGACTTGGCATCTCCTGCTTTAAAGCAGAGACGGCCGGGATTGATGGCAGGCTCTGTAATGCCTTTCTTACCAGCCCCTCGTGGAGACTTTAACATTCCTGTAAAGAGATAGCACAGGCCTAGGAGCTGTTTGCTGGAACCATTCTTCTTGCAGTAGTGCAAATGGGCAGCTTTTGTTTCTATCACAGCAATGATCACTGTTTAAATTAAATAGAGCTCTTTGAATTTGGGAGGGGTTGTTTGATTTTTTTGTTGCCTTTTTTTTTTTTTTTTGCCAGAGCAGTTTTCTGCTGATAAATGTAGTTTCCCTAAAATCGAAATGTTACTCCAGGGAAGGTATCAATTTTGGTAAAATTTTCCATGGGAAAGTTAAAAAAAGGAAGCATCTTGGCTTTGTTGAGAGAAATTTTATGAAGTTGAAGTGTTTTGGTTTGACTATAATTTAATGTTTAGATGTTGTCATTTTTATACTAACGTTACAAAGACAGATATTTAATACCATACCATTATTTCTACATGATTGTAACTAAAATGTATAGCTCGTTCTAAATCTTGGAAAGTGTTAGAAATCCTGATTTGGGGGGAAAATTTGACATTTCAATTGAGAATGAAAACTTTTAAATACTGAAATTTCCTATTAAAAGAAATTCTGGTTTCTGAATGGTTTCTTTAGTAAATGCAGATATTAATTTCTTTAGCTGATCTTATTGTTTTTCATAGCTCTTCAGCCTTCTGAAAAAACTTGGATTGCGTGAGAGCAGTTCCCTAGAAAGGATTGTGGTAAATATTTGCCTTTCTAAACTAGAGAGTAGCATTTCTTCATCTTCCTAGAAAGGTAGCCCTGTTTCCTATTGGCCTTTTCTCACAATACTGAGTATTTCACTATATTAGTGCCTTATGACTGCTATTACTGTCTTTGGAGTATATTATAATTAATTTTATGAATTAAAAAAGGTGACAGAGAAACTGATATCCGGACTCTCAGACTCTTACACTGCTTTGGCTCTGAGTGACTTGCTCTGTCACAGCCCTCCTGTGTGATCTTGGGTGAGGAATTAACAGTCCTAATTTCCCTGAGCACTTTGTGGTGACTTTCTAGCAGCAGTTCTGTGCCTGTGATGAAAAATCCTGACTCATGTCATTCAAAGGGTTAAAAATCAAGGAGGCAAAGCACCACCAACAAAATGCCATGCCTTTGATTTAATAAAGAGATAATCCTCTTTCTATTAGCTACGATAATAATGACTCACCAGTAGTAAATGAAGGAATACACACAGGATGACATCATGTGAACAGCACAGTGTCTGTGGGACTTAAAATGAAGAGGATTATTCCAATATATCAGTTCTGAGCCTAAAACTGGCAAGGATGGATCTGGAGTAAAATTTAACATAAGAAATGTTTATTGAAGCACTAACATGAGAAAGGAATTATATAACTGAAGTTATTAAAAACAATAAGCTCCTATTTCAAAAGCTTTAATTTCAGTAGAATAATATACACCCAGATCGACATAAGGCTGTAATTCTATTGAGTCATTCCAATGACATGAGGAACCACAAGAGGGGACGTGCCATGGCTTACTGATGTCTGCAGACCACACCCCATGCCCTGGATGGAATTACAGCCTCCATCTTTCCATCTTACACTGGAGACCAGAGTCTCCTCTGGTTCTTCACGCAGAGGGAATTGCCCTGAAGTCATGGGAGTTGGTTCTGGGCTGACACTGGTGGGGAGAAGAGGAGTTACAGCATTGATAGCTCACAGTTCTCAATTTTCAGGCCTCCTGCTTCTAGACAGCCCATCAATGTCTAGATGTCTTCCTTTATCACAGCAAGAGTTTCCAAGTCCTTTCTATGGATCAGAGATTATTTAAAAGAAATTATAAACTATAGCAAATTAACATATTGTTTATAAGGTCTTCATCTGATTTTTATAGATAGATAAAGGACTTACTTATGCTGATTTTGTCCCTGGTCACCACAAGGATTGTGTTGCTTGCATAAAGTGGGGGCTGGGGGGTGGCTGGAAGTAGCCACTTTGTCTGACTTTAGGACTAAAATGGTTGTTTTTCTCTACTGTGAGCAGAGAGATTTTCTTGGAGAGAGTGATTCAGAGTAAAAGTTAAGTAAAATACAGGTGAGGCGTTCAAACTATAGAGTTGCATTCTGGTAACAGGTGATAAAACTGACTCCTGTGTCCCTGGGGCAGGCTTGGAGAGCTTTCTCTGCAGTTCTCGTGGCCTGACTGGGGGTACAGCTGTGTAGGATGCACACCTGAACCTGGTCCCACTAAATGCTTCTGAAAAATCTTTCAGCCCTCCAGTTTTGCTGTGAGAAAGTGCAGATGGCATCACTTGTGTGTTCTGTAGATAACTGGTCTAGATACCAGTTCAGCTTTACCCATACCAGGCTTAGATTTAATGTTTTACTTTAGCAAGTAAGGAAACGCCATTTAGATCTAACAGGCCAAAGCTCCTTCTATTTACTATTCTTATATTTGGATACTAAATCCTGAATCTCTATTTCTGGTAAACTGAATTCCAGTGTGAAGCAGAAGAAGAATAACTCAGAGGTCAATGAGATTCCCAGTGGTGCCACCAAGGGCCAGGTCCTGGTGTCAACAGCAGTGCCGGGGGGGAGGCACCACCCTGCTCCATTTTTCACAGGGTGCTGACAGGGCATCTTTTATGAGGAGTTTGAAATATTCTGGAATCTGCTCCCTCCCCTAGTCCAAAGGAGCCCAGATTTGGTGACTTTCCAGGCACGTTGCAAAAGACATTCATTGTCAGCTGTCTGGAGAAAGCAAGGACATGGTCCTGATCCTCTGCCCTGTGAGGGAGTTGGGATGTTGGGGAGACAACAACTTCAACAACTTCATTACCTGAAAGCTAAACAGAAAATATATACAGACTTGATTAGAGAAACTAAGAAATAGGGAATTCTACCTATGGCTTGGGGTAGGAACAATTCTTACACTTGGGGAAGACGGAATTGTTTATAAAAGGATTGTCACAGTCTGTTTTCCTTGTGTGTTTCTTGTCTTCCCCACCCATCTCTCCTCATTGAATGCAGAAATATTTCGTTGGTGTTCAAAGAGCTGATTTCTTGTTTTGCATGTTCTTTGTTAACAAGTTTCTAAATGCCTGATTAAGTTTACTCCACTCGACTACTGCATGAGAAGGGCAATTACCAGATCAAGCTGCCATCAGTAAAAAGGTGGATAAATAAATGAACAGGGAAGGTGATGTTTTGGAGCAGAGCTGTAAAACTTCTAAGTAGGGTCATTTTTCTAATTATAGGATGGTGAGGCTGAAGACTCCAGTGCCCAGGCAAAGGATGAAAAAAAGTATCCAACTGAATAAATAAATCTTTTAAAGAAAAAGATAGTTGTCTGCCAAGAAATCTAATATGAAATGTTGAGAGTGCAGTTCTGAAAAAGATTTAATTGGAGATATACTCCTAGGAATATGTAAATAGTCTTTCCATTTCTTAACTAAAAGGAGAAACAGATGCCAGTTCTAAGATCTGAGATCAAATATGAAAAGTACTGAGGCCTCTAAATGTCACTTTAAAAAGTATATAATTAGATTCTTATCTTGCTAAGAGGTTGGCCAGTAGTTTTTCAGTGAAAGGTATAAACTCTTTGGATATATTTTACAGCAAATGGTTCAATCATCTAGTTTAAATGCAGTAAAATTCAAACATCTAGAGTTTAAAATGTAATTTAAAAATTTAAATGGCCTTAAGACAAAACAGAGGTATGTCAGTTTTGACTAGCCAGTGTTCTGGCACACGTTAGTTTGGACCTACTGATTAGGGATCCAGTATCTTTTCAGTGTTTGGGTGCCCCAACAGTAAAAATTTCTGTGATGGTGTGTGGGTTTAATTATGGTGTCAGCTGCAGATACATCAATGAATTTGAGTAAAATAAATAAATCCATTTTTATTCACTTAAGGCCCTGCTAGTCAACAGAATGTCAGTCCTTACAAATGAAGCACAACATGTTTGTTCTGTGGTGTTGGAGGTCAGTGATTAAATTCCATCTGGGTTTACCCTCCCTGGCTTCGGTACGGACTGTCAAGGGAAACACTGAGCCATATAGTAGCAATTAATGTGACAGAGGGGATGGCTCAGTCTCTGCCTGATGTTGCCATTTTTCATTTGCATGGGGACATTAGATAATCCAACAAAAATTAGTATATTCCACTATGCCTTCAGCAGCAGCCAACAGACGGAGACCCAGGAGTTTATTTTCTTTCTCTGGGGCAACCACTCTGACTACAGTTCCACCAAAAGCCAAGACATAAAATGATTGTGACATTTCTGATCCAGTAGGAATTTGTAAGTACCAGAAAATTCAAGCAACTTTCATTCCACAAGTCACAGGTTCAGGTAGGAGGCTTGGTCTTGGGCTGATTTTGTTCAGTTTTGATTACTGCAATAAATCTGAAATTAAACTGAGCTTTCCAACACTGAGTTTCCAGTGATGCCAGGCTAGATTTATGGTTCTGGGAACAAACCATACAGTTTTGCAGAGATTGTGGTGTTGCCATAGAATCATAGACCTAAAGAGTCTGATTCAGTCGCTCTGCCTGCTCTACACAGAATGAACTCCTCCTAAATCCCTTCTAATCAGATGCTTGTCTGGCCTGTTTTAGAGACCAGTAATGGTAATTCTCCCTAGATGTTCATAGTAGAACACTTAGAAAATTAAAATTACACAGGCCAGCTCCTTTGTTGGTGCACCCAGATGTACCTCAGTGGCAGTCAGAGTTACATGGCTGTGGCCCGTACATGGTGAAACCAGAGCTTTCTTGCCTTAAATGTTTCCATTTCACTGTTCAAAAACACCTCAGTGAAACCGTTTATTCAAAATTATGGGGGTAAAAATGGTTGCAATGAACCTATTTTCCTTATCTTGGGAAAAATCTTGGTTTAAACCTTAGAAAAATCAGTGCTTTCTAGTTTTTCCACAGGAATGTCCCACTGTTACGAAATTGTGACAAAACGTAGAATTCCTCAAAACTGCAGTTTGCCAAGCATTCCTAACGGAAGGTCAGCATGGTGCTAGAAGTGGAATTTTATCCTGTTTCCCTGCCCAGCCCTGCTCTGTTGGATGTGCTTCTCTTTCATGCTTCAGAGCGAGTGAATGTCATTGTACAGCCATCAGGAAACCTTCCCATTGCCTTCTGTTGGCTCTGTAGCAGATCTGAACAGGAAACCTGGGAAGGATTCGGGGTGCCTAATTCTGCTGAGTTCTCCTGTGTGGTCCTGTTATCCCCAAATACAGACCCTCCTGCCTCCACTCATCCTCCTCTGTGCTAAACTACTGGAAATCCACACCCCAATCCCAGCGTGCTCCTGCACTGCCGTGCCGTCCTCTTTGGGACCCACACCAAATGTTTAGCCTGGCCAGGAGAGGGTCTGGGAGGGGTTTTATTTTCGTGGGGACAGTAGCGGTGACCTCGCGGGCGGCGCCGCGCCCAGCGCAGACGGGTTGGCACCTCTGCAAAAGCATCACCTTTGCCGTCTGCCTCCGCTCGCGGATCTCCCACACGGTCCTGGAATGTGCCTCTTGTCTGCTACCCGCCTGGCTTGGGAGGCTTTGAAAAGGTTTAATTTAGCTCTCATTTGAGTCCCTTTGCGCTGCCAAAAAATCTGAACTTTGGTTCCAAGCAGAGCCTAGGAATCTCTGTTCCCAGGAGAAAAGAGGAGGGGAGGACAGGGTAGAAGAAGCTGGGCATTTTGAAGGAGACAGAAAGAGATGATACCAGATAATTTTTTTTTCCTATTTAAAGAGGCAGTTGTTCTGTGTTCTCCTCTGAAGGTGTGACCAGCTCCAAAATTTGGGGTAACAGCGACACTCCGTGGCCGACTGTACCCGCCTGGCTGCCCTGGGTCCCAGTGGCTTTTGGAGTGGGGAGGTGACAATCCTCTGGCTTGTACCTGTTTGAGGTGTAGAGATGTGCTGGGCCAGCCTGTGCTCTGAGCAGCTCCAGCGTGTTCCTCTGTGATGCTCACGCAGCTCCTGATTCATGGCATCCCCAAGAGCTCCTGCCCTGCCCGTGGCTCGGGGCTGGGTGTGATGGGGGGATCGTGGATCTGGCCCAGGTGTGATTCCCAAGGCTCAGGTGGGCCCTGAGGCCTCGAGGATATCAGGAGAGTGAGTCTCATGCCACAACAGTGGAGACTGTGAGGAAACATTATCATAGCCTGCAAATTCCTTATGAGGGGCAGCGAACGGGCAGGCGCTGATCTCTACTCTGTGGGAACCAGTGACAGCACCCAGGGAATGGCCTGGAATTGTGTCAGGGCAGGTTCAAGATGGATGTTAGAAAAAGGTTCTTCCCCCAGAGGGTGGTGGGCACTGACCAGGCTCCCCAGGGCAGTGGGCACAGCCCCAAGGCT
>JAOXXN010000230.1:7785334-7842849 GCA_026770055.1 Myrmophylax atrothorax
ACAGGTTGGGCAGAGAAGCTGTGGCTGCCCCATCCCTGGGAGTGTCCAAGGCCAGGCTGGACAGGGCTTGGAGCAACATGGTCTAGTGGAAGGTGTCCCTGCCCAAGGCAAGGGGTGGAACGAGATGAGCTTTAAGGTTTCTTCCAACCCAAACCATTCCATGATCCTGTGATGACTTTCCAATCAGTTATCAGGAAATGGATGGTGCCACAGAAGCACAAGGAAACCCTTCAGGCCAGTGACAGCACCAGCAGGAGGAACAGGACACAGGTCCTGGTATGACATCCATTAGGAAACCACAGGCACCTTCAATTCAAACTCCCTGAGTGATAAATATGCCAAAATAGTTACAAACTGTGCACTTGTAGGTTGTCAAAGTCACACATGGAGGAAAAGGTGCAAATTCCTTTGCAATTTGTGCACACTCTGCTCTCAACATCCACAGACAAGAATATAAATTCTAAATATTCCAGGGGGCAAAAATTACAACCGAAGATGGGATTGCACAGCCTTCCATCAGTGCTTGGTGCACTTGGGAAGGCAGTGTTTTGTTTATTTTTAATGTCATGATGATAAGAAAACTCAGAATTTCACGTGGAAGACCAAAATCATTATCAGTGTATCTCTTATTAAGTGAATTCACCCACTAGGCAAAACATCTGCTGAGTCTAATATGGGTTTTGTTTTGGTCACTTTATTTACCCATTTTCTTCTATGTGAACAGGCTTTCCAGCCAGACTTCAGCCATGAGGGAGAACTACCTCCTTTTCCCAAGGCATTGCACACATTGCACAAGTCTTTGACTGCATTTGTGGCTGTTAAAAAGAGAAAAATCAAAGGAATTTAAAAAACAATGGTAGTTAAAAACCCCTCAACCAAACAGTGGACTTTCTCCATGAGAATGGGAAAAATGGGCCTGTTGTAGGAGAGATGCACAGGATTGAGACGACTCAGAGTAGGTTTAGATGTGGCTTCATCCTGCTCTGGGTGAAGCACTGTCCTCTGTTCTCATAGCTGGAGATTTCAGCAATTTCTCACGTTAGAAAGATTCCAGACAACCTTCCCTCCTGCTGGGCTGGGCTGGAAAGCACCATTAATAATCCAACTAGTGAGTGCTTTTCCCTGCAAAACTCTACTTGTAACAACCAGCAGTGTCTGACAAAAAAATATAAGGTGACAACCCCCCCTCTGTCTTTGCTGGCTGAGGACATTGTGCCCAGAGACCTTCCTGTCCCGGGGGAGCTGGTGCTGCCTGTGGTGCTGAGGGGAAGGAGGAGCACACCTGGAGCTGGGAAGGGATAATAGAAGGTCTTTTTTTTTTGCCAGCTTCTGCAAGGTCTATTTAGGAAAAGAGCTTATGTGTCAGCCCTGGTGTCACACTGGGTGTGACAGGGCCAGCACGGTGCTTCAGTCAACAAACAGGGCTCAGCACAGTTCAAGCACCCTGTGTTCCTGCGAGCTTTTAGATCAGCTTAAACTGTTTAAGCAGCTGCACTGCAGTTTAAGATTAAGCTGGTCTTTTGAGCAATCTAAGCAGTTTAAAATACTCTAAAGGCTTAACATTATAGCCAGTTTAAGTTGCTGTAGGGGCTTAAAGTGGTGATGTGCAGCCAGTATCTGAACAGGGTTTTCCACAAAATGTGTCTCTATAGTCTGTGATAAGCCCTCTGGATCAGGGGTGTGTGTTTGCATAGGTCACACTCATCTCCTGCCCTGCAGGGCTTCCTCCTGACCTTGCACATCTCTGCTCACGTGCACATTCCTGCCTCCTTGCTGGACCTTTGTGTCTGTGCCAGCTGGAGAATGTTCTCCCTTTGTCCTGTACCGTCCTCTTCCTTTCCCAGATGCACCAGAAGGACTTGCTTCTTTAAGGGAAGGGGGAGAACCAGCTCAGTCTGACCAGCTCCAGAAGCCCGTTGCCTACTGACACCCCCAAACCTGGTGAAGGAAGGAGACAGCTCCTGCATGGACACTGCAGGGTGAGCCCTGTCAGGGTCAAATAGGGGGCTTTGGAGCAGCCTAGAAGAAGGGACCACTCTCTGAGAGCCTGGTTTAGTGGGGCCTTTAAACTAGGAGCCCTTGGGATGCTGTAGGACTGCCCTTCAAGGACCATGGAGGCTGAAGGAGGCTTATGTTGCTTTAACTCTGCCTTATGACTTGCTATGGCCTTAAGGCCTTTAAGTCCTTGTGTGACTCTGAGGGTTTAAGTTCTTACACAGCTTTAAAAGTGGCTTAAATGCTCTCTCACCTTTCACGTGGGACACAGAACTCCTGGCACAAGTCAGGGGGTGGCAGGGCATTCCTCATGGAATGAGGGCTTTTGGCTCCAGAGGTGCCACCCATGAGGGTCCCCCCAGCACAACCTTTGGGGTCTCACTCCTGTGACCATTCCTACAGGATGCAGGGAGTGGCAGTGTGGGAGTTCCAGCTCCCCAAATTCTTTTACTGGAAAGCAACACCATGAGCTCTGAACATGAAGAGGTGAGGACAGTGGTCTCACCAGGGGGACCTACACCTCACTGCCTCCAGTGACTGAGAGCATCACAGGAGATTTTCTGGATCAAATGCATTCCCAGGGGTTCTCTTCTCCATACCTGGCAGGATCAGAGCTGGGATAATCCTGTGTTTCTGACAATAACATGTCTCTAATGCTTTTTTGGTGGTAGGACACTTCCCTGCCAAGGCATCCATGGTGTAGGTGCAAGTTTGGGTTATGTGAAGGTGCTGTCCATGCTCAGATGGGAGGGAAATGACCCTCAGAAAATCTGTAGATTACTAACTTCTCATGGGATGGATGCATCCCACCTATGGGGAAGGGGATTCAGATCCCAGGATCCCACCATCACCTGGTTGTACTTTGCACCCTCCCACTGAGGCTGGTGCTGCCATGTGACCTGTCACTGTACTGTGGTTAAAGCCCTGGCTCTGGGATCCCATAAATGCCCAGGCAGAGAGGCAGGTGCTTCCAGAGCCTTTCCCTGCCCTGCACTGGAGGTGTCCAATGCCAGCCTGGTGAAATCGCTCTCCAGAGTCCTCTGTCATGGAGAGGACCACCCTCAGGTATGGACACAGCCCAGCTGGCTGTGATACCTGCAGATGACCGTGGGCCTCTGTGCTTATTTTGCTGCTCAGCGGTCAGTCAGGTGAAGTGGGTTTCCCAACTTGGTCCCCTAACAGTGACCAGGAATCTGAACTTGGGTTGCTCCACATCATCCACCTCAGAAAGCAAAAATCCTCCTCTGAAAGCAGCCGATTGTGGCTTTAGACCCAGTGCTGGGGGAGGTTCTGCCCCTGTCCAGCCCTGGCTCAGGTCACGGCAGGAGCAGGCGCCGGCTCTGTGTGGGGAGGCACAGACAGGAGCTCCAGGGCTGAGCTGGGAGCCACCGTCACACTGAGGGCTCTGCACTGTCTCGCTGGACATTGGAGGTGACAGGTGTCAGCTTCGATCCAGCAGCCAGGGAGCTGATCCCCAGCTCGGGAGGAGGCACAACTCCAGGGCCAGGGCACGAGGGAGGGAGTCAGTGCCCAGGCTGGCTCATCTACCTGCAGCTCAGGGACTTCTGGTGGTCCATGTGTCTGCTGCAATTCTCACTTTCGCTGGTGTGCAGACCCTCCCAGGACCTCCCAAGGAGCTGCATTAATCCTGGGATGCTGCACCAGGATGCAGCATCTTGTGAGGGTGGATTAATGCAACTGATAACACTGAGCAACCTAAAATCCCAGAATCACTGAGCATGGAAAAACCCTCCCAGCCCATGGAGCCCACCCTGTGCCCGATGCCCACCTTGTCCCCCAGCCCAGAGCACTGAGTGCCACTGCCAGTCCTGCCTGGGACACCCCAAGGGATGGGGACTACACCACCCCCTGGGCAGCCTCTTCCAGTGTCTGACTACTTTCCATGCAGAAATTCTTCCTGATGTCCACCTTGAACCTCCCCTGGTGGAAGCTGAGGCTGTGTCCTCTTGTCCTGTCACTAGTCCCAGGCTTGGATTGCCAAGTAGGATGAGGAGCAGCAGGATCCAAGAAAACCCTTTTGTTTAGGCAACAACTATTGCTTCCCATCAGCTGCTGAGGCTGCTTTTGAGGCTGATGACAAGAGGATTCCTCAGTGGATGGGTTCCTTCTCTCTTAAAAAGTCAGATGAGAAGTTCAGTCTGAGATAAAATTCACCACTTGATGAGGTTGGTGATATCAATCAAAGATCCCCATGTATGATTCCCACCTCAGGAAGGATCATCACTTCAGCACACTGGACTTGAAGGGCCGAAAGCCCCACAAGCAGCTGTTTGGGTTGTGGGCATGGGACACGCAGCCTGGGCAGCTCCAGACGTGGAAACTCCATGGGCAAAAGTGCCTGTGCCCCTCTGCAATGCCTGTCTGGATTGCATGGGCTGGATGTTGCTTCCCTTCCTTTTGGGCAGCTCTGGCCTCTGTAGAGGGTGCAACATTCTGATAAATACCAGAGACCTGCTAATCATCCCATTTTTCCAAAGGCAGTGGGTGAGTTTGTTAATTCTGCATTCCTGTGTCCTTCCTACCGATAGAGAAGTGACTGAGATATCAAAACAAAGCAGCTGTAACCTAAAACTGCTTAAAATGCATTCCCAAGCCCCCCTCTTTTTAGAAACACAGAAACTGGGGCTTGCAAATCTGCACCTGGCAGGAGCCTCATTTGCTGTTGCAGCAGGTGAGGTGAGTGGCCCCCTCTGACAAATGGCACGTTGGATTTTTTCTGCCCATCCTATTTCTCCTGCGTATGGAATTTGAGTGTGGAGCTCCCGGCCCAGGCTGCCCAGCTGTGCTATCACACAGTCCTGAGAGAGGCAGCTGAGTCAGGTCCAGATTATTTAGACCTGGTTTTAAATTAATTGCACTGTGAGGTGCGTGGAGGCCCCCAGAGTCACTCATATATTTTGATTTTTCACGCTGGGATTCTGCTCTTCATGTCGCTGTTCAAACTGCTACATTTGAATGTGCCCGTCATATATAAACATTTTTTCTTTGTTATATAAATAAAAGGTTTCATTTCAGCTAAAAAAAAAGTGTTTAATAACCGTAATTTTCCCTTCACTCTGATAATTTGGCCAGTTGAAATGAGCAGCTTTTGTGCCGTGAGCGGTGGCAGAGTCTGCACAGGAACATTGGGAGCACCTGGCAAACCAAAATAGCTTGTTCAGGTGCCTCAGTGTGGGTGGAATTTGGGCTCCTGTGATTTTAATTCTTGTCCTTTTAGCTGGTCTAGCTGCACCTCATGGATTTTTAGGGCAGGAGACTGCTTTTCATTCTGCACATGAGAAGGTACAGGCTTTGCTGGACCTTCCTCCTCAGCTGTGCTGTCCACGCTGGTCACTCTGCATCCTTCCAGCAGGATCTGGCCACCTCTGGACCATTTTCAGCCCTTGGAGGGACAGAGGGGTCTGTCTGACACCTCATTGGAAAACCCCTGCTTAACAAAAAGGCTTTATCTGTAATTAAATTCTTTATTTGTTCTGTTCTGTCAACACCAATTTAACCCAAATCCTCGAGAAATACTTGGAAAAACAACGTATTAGTCAGAGATTTGCACCAACCCCTGCCTGCAGTGGGCAGTGAAAGCTCATTATCTGCTCCCTAAAGAGCCATCCAGCAAATCAAGGGAACCTGAGACTAACAAGATGCCAAAACTGAGCAGAATGAAACACTCCAGTTTTCAAAGAGGAAAAATTTGGAAGGGCCCAACAGAACAGACGCAGAAGGGCTTCATGTGATCAGCTTCACAAAACTTCTGCTTTCCAGGCATCCAACTGCACATCACACCTCACTGGGGGCTGCCATGGGCTCAGCTGCTCTCTTGTCAAGCAGAAGATGTGGACCTGGAGGTCTGGGTGGGAAGTAAGGGGAACATTAGATGGTGTGGCTTCCTGAGATACTCCCAACATGGTTTGTGACATTTCTAGGATGTAACTGCCAGAGAGGAGCCAGCTGGACCCAAATCAGGCTCAGAGAGATGCTCAGAGAGGTGTGTCCTTGCTGGGGAGGACAAGATGCATCAGGATAATTGAAGTCTCCACTAAGTCCTGGCGAGAAGTTTCTCCAGGTGCCTGAGTTTTTTTATAGATGTTCCACCCTGGACACTCCTTGGGGACCACACCTTTGGGGACCAAGAGGACCTTGATGGACCTGCAGGAGATTTCCACTCCAGCACATCTGGGGTTTGCCCAGAGAAGGTACAGGCTTTGCTGGACCTTCCTCCTCAGCTGGTCACTCTGCATCCTTCCAGGCTTTTCCAGCCCCCCATTTCACATCCCTCTTTCCCACCTCCTGAAGCCCAGCTGGCATCACAGACCTCCTCCGTGTGCCACATTCACCCAGATGAGTTTCCCTAACTGGGAAGGTTCACATCTGCAGTTGTAAAGGCAGAAATACCCCCAATATATGTAAATGCAGGTTTTGGGCCTCTCTGTGGGAGCTCAGGGCACCCCAGTGTCTGCCTCTGGAGCAGACATATCCCCAGCTCCAGCATCCTCTTCGTCCGAATGGTTCAGAGGAACGTGCTACATTTTTCAGGTGAAAGCTACATTTTGTTCTGTTTGTTGCTGTGCTTCCTGCCAGCTCTAAACAGCTGAAGTGCCACAGTCCTGTGGTCAGCTCTGACACCTTGTTTCTAAGAAGCTTTGCCCCCAAAGCTTTTCATTTTCTCGCTCACCCACTCAGCCATCCCCCCTGCACTTGCAGTCACAGGCTTCCTGTGACCCCGTGGGCTGGACAGGAGAACCTTGTCAGAAGGAGGATGTGGCTTGGATGTACAGTCACTCTAATGATGCCTGAGCCACCAACAGAGGTTCAGCCTCACCCTCAGCAGAGAAGGACCATTCTGACCTCCCAGGTGCTCTCTGGCCCAGTGGGAAGTGATTTTCTGGGTTCCCAATCAATTCCTTGCACAACCTCCCTTCATGCAGCATCCACCTCGAGGACAGGCAGGGCCAAGGGCTGTAAAAGCCTGGTTTAACCCATTCCTACTTCTCTTGTGATGCTGAGGCTCCATGCTGATCCCATGTGCAGAGGAAAACCAAGCAGAGGTGCAGGATGTGGGGGCAGCTGCAGCTCCTGCCTGCAGCCAAATGCAGCTCAGCCCCTCCCAGGTGGCTGCCTCGTGTGAAGGGGACCTGGTTGTCACAGAGCAGTGACACAGTGGTGACGGAGTGACACAGATGAGAAAAAGGGCTTGGAAAAGGAGAGAACTGCCTGGGTAGGTGAGTATCGAATATGCATTCCCTGGTTCAGCCACATCCCTGCTGTCTCCCACCCCAGCCACTGGGTTTATCCCTTTGGAAACCCAAGGACAGGGAGAGGGGATGTGTCCCAGCATGGGGATGATATATAGCCAGGATATATATCCTGGAGCACAGGTGTCTCCCAGATCCATGATCTGTATCTCACAGGTGAGCAGCAGCTTTACTGAGGAGGAGGGGGATGCTGCCACTCCCTGCATGCTTTGACTTCTCAAGTGTGCACTGACCCTTGCACCATGGGATGGGCATTGCCATGCCTTGGCTGTGGGTGTGAGGCTTCTCCATATCCCTGCAGGTGCTGATACCCCTGTCCCTGCTCTCAGACACAGGGCAGTGTTTAACAAGAGCACACAGAAATGATGAGGTGTGATAAAGCTGAGTGTGAGCCCATCTCTGTCCATGTCCAGTGCAGTCCTTGGGCTATTGGCAAGCTGAACAGGATAGCTGATATTCTATTTTTAATCTAAACACAGGTGGCTGGATGTTTGTACAGACTGAGGATGAGAGGCTGGAAAGCAGGGTTAGGCTGGACATTAGATAAAGGTTCTTCCCCCAGGGGGTGGTGGGCACTGACCAGGCTCCCCAGGGCAGTGGGCACAGCCCCAAGGCTGCCAGAGCTCAGGGAGTGTTTGGATGATCCTCTGGGGCACAGGGTGTGACTCTTGGAGATGGTCCTGTACAGGGCTAAGGGTTGGACTCGATGGTCCTTGTGTGTCCGTTCCAGCTGAGCATATTCTGGGATTCTGTGAACATCTGTTTATGTAGCACAGCTGTGAACAGTGTCTGCCCTACAGAACTGCAGAGGTGCAGAGCAGGATCAAAGTTATGGCTCCATGGACAAAGCAGGGACCACTGTCTGGCCTGGTGTAAATCACCATTACTCAGATGAAATCAATGCAGTGTTGGTAAATTCTGTGTTATTGGAAGTCTGGTAATATTTGGTGTATTGCTTAAAGCCCCAAGTCCTGTCTCACATGATGCATAAGAATCTCAGCTTTCATTTTCAAAAGGTCTTGTATTTGTGGGGAAAAGCTTGATAATGTGACCCAAGCACTTCATAAGAACTTAAATATCTGGAGGCAGATGGAAAATCTCAAAACAAATAATAATAAAGGGGGGCAAATCCAACGTGAGTTCTCTGCTACACTCTCAGACTTTCAAAATAACCTCATTATTCTGGAGACTCTCATGGCTCCTCTGCTGGATTGAAATGAAATTATAAAATTTGCAGTGTCTTAGGATTTGACCTAAATTTCCTTAATACAATAGCATGGGTGTGGCAATAAGCCTTCCTTGTAAGAGAAGGACATTGTATTAAAGGCTGCATATGCCATTTTCTACTAATCTTTCCTTTTTAGATTGTTTTCCCCCTTTTCAGTTACGTTAGTGTGTCCAGCTGTGTAAAACACAACACCAGCTGGTCTCACTAGCTCAGAAAGAGTCAAAGTCTGTGAATTTATAGTTTTTGGTGCCATCCCAATAATTAGACAAACAAAACATTTCATGTGTGCATGTAAGGATCAATTACACAAAGCAGCAGCCACAGGGACCACATTTGCAGGAAGATTCTTCTCTGCTTATGGCATCTGTGGTGGCAGTTTAACAGCTGGCAGGGAGGAGACTCTGAGGCTTCTCAGAAGATCAGCAATGGGACATGTCCAATGATCTTGTTGACCTCAGATGTCAAACATAATCGGGTTAACACACCGAGCACTGAGCTGTACAGAGCTGTCAGCTTATTCCAAAACTAACACCCAAAGGGTGCAATTCTGCAGCCAGTGGGATCCCGAGACAGGAGTGGCCCCTTGGAAGAGTGAACAGAAGCATTTCTCCTAAAAGAGCTCTGTATGAAATATTGCTGATCATTTGTTTACTAATAGCTGCAGGCTAAGTTATGATGGAAAGAGCAAGAATAAAAGCATTCGTGTCTAGGGAGAAGATGTTCCACTGTGGAAGCTGTTCATGGGACACCAGTGGCCAAAGGCTGTCAAGTTTCAAGCTGACTGTAGTGTAGGATGTGGAGATGCCACTTGTGCTAACACTGGAGATGCCAAAAGATCTCTGAGAGTTGGGGACCTAAATTCCAGGCACATGTGAATGGTAGTTAAGTAGAAAATACAAAAATCTGAACTTGCCCCCAGAGGTGTTAAATATCATGCAGCCCTCTACCACCATGGAATGTGGATTGCAAGGATCCAATTCGCAGATGAATGTTGGAACTGTACTTCAAACCTTTATACTATAAACCGTACTAGACAAAATTTAAGTTTATACTTTGCTGAGAATTGTATCCCCTGCTACTGACCATTTCCAGATGTGAGAAATGTTACTGGTTTTTTGAAAGTGGTATAAACTCAGACTAGGTAAAGGCCTGACATGCACTGTAGGAAGGTGAACTACTGCAATAATCTGCTGCTGGATGAAAAAAGGGACTAGAGCAAAAATCTGGGAAGGAAGGAAAATGGGGTGTGTGGAATAAACAGCTGGGGAAACACACTGGCTGTTTGAGCTAAAATTGAACTGGCCTCATAAAATCTTTAATCTGTTCTGAAATGAGGAAACCTCATCTTGAATCCGTTCTATTACAACAATGTAAATAATTGCTTTGGAGACTTGTAGTGATATAAGAAGGAGGTAATTAAAAGGAGGATTGGATGTACTTGATGGATAATAGACTCAAAGTTTCAAAGGAACAGGCAACAATACTTCACGTTTCCATGTCAGTCTTCATTTGAAGTTCTTGTAAGCTTCACAAATAGTAATTAAGCTTCAGAATAGCTACTTTACAGATTACCAGAATAAGGTGTAAGGAGATTAGACAATTTGTCTAGATTGACAGAGGGAGTGAAAGCAGAAGGAAAAGCAGGGAAACATCCTGCTTTCATTTGCAGGAATGCAGTGACCAAAGTACTGCCAAACACTGAAAATCCATTACTTATAGAAACAGCATCCCATATGACTGACAGACTGGTGCTATTTCTGTGTATAACTTATGCATAGTTATGAGTTTCATTGTCCAGGTTGAAAATAAAATGGGTAAATAGGCCATAAGAGGCCTGAAATGGTTGTAGTGGTAAACTAATCTATTGCACACCAGCAGCAGCTCTCAACAGCACCCAGTGCCTCCAAATAGGTGACATCAATTCATATTTTATAAAGAGGAGACTAGGAAAGGAGCTTTCTGAGAAGGAGGTGCCAAGGTATCACAGCTGTAGCTCAATATAGCCCAGATGCTGCATAAACACCACTCACATCTCATGCTTCATTAACTTCTTTTGTAGATTAATCCATGTTTGCACAGAAGGCTTTAAGCCTATCTGCACTGATCCCATGTATTCACCACATGCCTGGCAGCTGAGGGCTGGTTGATCCCTCTCCTTTAGCAGTTCTGGGAGCCACAGAATGTTCTCTGCCCAGTGGGCATGTGCACATGGGTTTGGACAAGGCACAGAGGTTGGACTTCTGTGATGCCTTATCTCTGAGAGCTTCATTTCTGCAAAGTCATTGTAAATCACCATCATTCTACTCTGACTAGATTTCCCATTTCACCCACTCTGCTCTGGACACCCTGGCTTGGGGTGCTGTCTCACCTGATTAAAGCTAGGTGGGTAAAAAAGATTTGGGTTGAAGTGAAGCTAAATATCTCAAATTCATGCTGGGGGACAGATCCTGAGCTGCTGAATTTCAGCAAGGATGTTATTCTATATCTGCTGAAGACATAGCTTTGGGTTTTGATTAGCCACAAAACAGCTTCTAAAAATCCTGGGAATATAATATGCTGGGAATTCTTCACAGACTGTTTTTCCATTAGAACTGGCTGCCAGCCTGCTTATGAGGCTGTCTGACATCAGGTATATCTTTCCTAGGAAGTCTCTATTATCTGATACTGGTATTATTTTTGTGCCAATGATTGAATTGTAGTGTTCTGTTCTTATTTCAAAATGAAACCATTCTAATGTAAAAGCCACGAACAGATAATATCCTTTAATTTAACTGTCCAAAGACACTTCCTTTTGTTTTAAACAAACCAACCCGAAAATTGAAACAAAAGTTTAACAGTAAAGAAACTGTAGTCCAAAACAGCTCACAAGTTGCAGAGAGCTAATCAGGCAGATGTCTGAGACAGTGGAAGTAAATACTGATCTTACTCACACTGATCTAAACTGAGAGTTACATGATAAAAGTCCTGGAAGCCCTTCGATCAGCTGCAGGCTGAGAGGATAATCACCAGCTCTGGAACAGCAGCATTTGGCTGTGGCTGTGAATTAAATCCCTGTCCAACTGCAGCGGGGACTGCAGCAGCAAGGAGGGTTTGGGGACTTTTTTTTTGTCACTGACTAGAGCTGAGGAGAGACTGATGAGGTGTTATGCTGAGACACCTCAAAGGAACCGGTTTTTGGAAGTCCTCAAACTATCAGGCTGTTCTCAGGGCTGGCTCAAGTTAGGCACCCCAGAACAGGCATGCAAAATCACTGGTCCTTTCTAAAAACCATCAGTCTTCATCTGCCTAGCAGGCAGATTGGAAAATCAGGCTAATGTAGAAATATTAACTGTGAAAAGCCTTGAAAGTTCTACAGATCTAAAAAAGGTACTTATTATTAGTGCCTGTAAAATCTGTATGCACAGGGCAGGATTTCTTCTTCTCCCGAGCAGCAGAACATGCTGTGCTTTGCTCTCATCCCTGTGAAACTGCTAATATGCTGTATTTATGAATAGTCATTAGAGAAGGCGAACTGTCTTTGCAGTTTTGGTCCTCAGCCAGTCAGCCCACTCGCCCTTATTCTACTAGAACTGCTTCTGACTGTGCTGTGTTGCTCTTGAGGATGAATTAAGGCAGAGAAGGAAATATTTCTGATAATGATGCAAACTGAAAAGGGCTTGGTTCGCTTTAGAACTGTGCCCTGGGTTGTTTGGGAACCAGCCCAAATGGGCTTGAGCCACTCACACAGATCAGTTTACACACATTTCTCCCAGTGTCACCTCCTAACAGGACTAATTAACATCAGAGGGATAATTTATTAAACATTTGACTTCACTTTGCAGTTAGTGACCATGTAAATAAGAGTTACCTTGGAAACATGTGAAGAATGACTGTGGCACGTTAATACGACCCCACTGTACTTTCAGATGGATTCTAGGAACATGTAAAAAGGTGTTGGAAAATCCACTGCTGGAACTGAATACACTGTGATACATTTATCCAGGAGTTGGATTTTTTTCATTTCTGTCTCTTTTACCTCCTCCCACTCGTCCTACCTGTGACTCTCATGCTGGCATTCTGATGAGAGCTGTAAAAATTCATGTGCTGGCTTTGAGAGGCAAAATGATTCTATCCATCTGTGATGATATTAACATCTACTAAAAACTACTGAAATGGGTGGCATTATGATGTCAGGAGGATCAGAGCCAAAGGTGGTTTTCTGAACGGAGACTCTGCATGAATCTCCCCAGACTGCCCAGCAGTCAAGGAGATTATATTCTCAACTGTTAAAGCTGTTTACACATACCAACCAGCACTGACTGCCTCTTTGTGGCAAGTTGTTTACATGAATTTATTTTGGGAAAATTCCATTAGACGGGACCAAGATTTCTTCATAAATCATTGAATTTAGCTTGTGTACTGATAAAATCTGGTTAGTCATTTATTCTTCTGAGCAGCGTTTAGTTATGAGTGTTCATTATTTGTAAGGAGCAACTTACATGGGTAATATAAAAAGAATGGATTGCCTATGGCTGTTTTCAGTGGTGGGTATTTTACTCTGCTGGGAAAGATGTGTTAGAAAATGACCCTCCTTACCAATTCATCCAAGAAAACAAAGGACTCATTAACTGGAGTCACAGACCTAATGTATGCTCTGAATTTTGCTAATTTAGCCAGCAAAAATCTCCCAGTGAGACACTGAAACTGCTTTGAAAGTGGTCCTGCAGATCTGTTTGCTGTGGTCTGTATGGCTGTGTCCTCTGGAGCAGTGGGGAGCTGGCTGAGGTCTTGCTGCTGCTGCTGCAATGCTCAGTCTTTCTTCATCAAAGGACTCGATGCTGTTGGACTGGGCTTCACAGCACTAATTTCATGCACTAGCAGAGACTTTTCACAAAGTACCATTTACCACATCACGGGAGGGACATACAGAGCCTGAGAGGACACAAAATTCATCCCTTAGCTTTGAACAGAAACTTACTCTTGCTCTGAAGTAGCATATATGTGCCTGCTCTGCAATTTCGGGTGAACATACAAAATGTCTGGGAAAAAAATCTCTCAAAATACTTCATCGATAGAGCATCTTTCTGCTGATTTGCAACTTCTTTACATTTGCTGCAATGCATTCATATAGCAATAGATCATCACCATGCATCAAAAAAGGCACTGAAAGCAAAGCCAGGATCTAGACATCAGTTTAGTACAAACTTCTGGCAGGACCAAGATTTTGGTCGCTTCATTTCAAGCAAATGGACCAAGGGCAGATTCTTTGTCAAGACCACTGCAATAACTTTTTTATAACTGTCTGCATCAGTTTACATGAACATGGAATTTGACACCTTGCCATCAAATGGAAGGTGACTTTTCATCCCCTAAATTCACACAGACATATTAATCCAACACTGAGGTTTGGCATAATCTCTAATTTTATATAGCACATTTCTTCTTGAAGTGCCTCACAAATATCACTCAAACTCAGCCATGTCTGGTAGGGAAGTGAGAAGCATTCCTCAGTGCTCACCAAAGAAGGCAACTTAACGCCTCCTTTTATTAAAAATGACATTAATTCAGAGAACCACAGCCTCAATTGTGTTGGAAATAGTCAGTCAGGCTGAAGGGCATGAAGCTCAGTTAAGGAGGTGTTTAGCTGCTCCTTCCAGAGCAGCTCCTTTATACCTCTGCTTCAGGCAGTCTCTGTGTCTCTTGGGTGATTCCAGATCTTTACCTGGAATTAACAATTTGCAGGTAACATGTCATTTTCAGAAGTTTCCTTATTGTAGTGTCCAGTTCCATAAGGGCAGATGGTTTATACCTTCTGCAAGTCTATTCCCTCTGAAGTTAAGTGATAGCAAACAATTGGCAGGAATGCTCCAGGACAAGCAATATTTTGTATGGAAGAAATATTTCTGATATTTGACATATCTGGTGATGTTGGATTTCTTGTTCCACGTGGTTGTATCTTCACCTTCACCAGGAAACCTAATATGCAAGTTATTGTGTCTGCTTGTATGTCTCAGCAGCTCCTCTGAGTAAGGTCTCTCTGTGGGCAAATAACTCAGGTGAAGATTCAGGCTGCCCTGAGAGAGGGGCAAAACCACAAACCCCTGCCCTCTAGACAACAGGAAAAGCCTAGGTTGGCACAGGTAGCTTATAATTTACTCTCTGGATTAATTCAGTCAAACAGGAGGACTTAAGAGAACTAGGAGAACTGGAGTTGGGATGTTTGTTACCTGTGCAGGCAAGGGTGAAATGCAGGATGAACAACCCTCGAGCTCCCATAAGCTGCTTTGTGGATGCTGATTTAGGGCTGTGTTCACCTCTGCAGAGGCAGCAGCAGAGGATATCAGGGAGTGGAAAGCAAGTTCCACATGTGCAGGTCCTTGCTGGACTAGCTGCCACACACTGCTGAAGTTCAGAAGGACTTTCCTATGTGACCAACAGCTTTATTTCCCATCCTGGGTTACTGAAGGACTCTTAGCAACCTATCCCTGAGAAATGCACACAACCAGCATGTCTCCCAGCCAGCTCAGCCCTAAACTCTACTTGTTTGGCCCAGCCAACTTTAGAAGCTCACCTAAAGCCTCGTCTAAGCATTGGAGCATCCCTGGAAGAACAGGTATGGCTGAGGCTGAACTGGACCCTAAAAGAGAACCCTTCCCACATTCACTCAACACAGTGTGGGAAGTCCTTGATCAGCAACAACCTTCCAGCCAAGCAGGTACTTCATTTTTTTTTCCCTCCCTTTATTGATTGTTTGCTTTTAAAAAAAGGATTCTCAAATGCCATCATCGTGAAAGCCCTGGGTGGATCCAGCTGTAGCATGGGCAGGATTTGTGTGAGTGCCTGCCCAGAGCTCTGCCAATGCACTTTTGTCCTGGCCAATTCCTTCTCTTCCAAACCTTGGCCTCTCCAAGGCAGACAGACACTACCAAGTCAGGAGGAACTGAGACATATTATTAGGTGGTTTTGAGCTGTGGATCTTTGCCTATGAAAATGCTGTGCTTGCTTTCTCCCTGACCCAACACAGCACTCACACTGGGCTTCCAGAGGCAGAGAGTGGAGCAAGGCTAAGTGTGACTAATAGGGAAAGGAAATGGTGAAGAAGGGCCATGTTCACACCGCTCTCAAAACACACCCTGTGGCGAGGGCCCTGCCTGGGAGTTCCAGGGCATGTTCTGCTTTCTAGAGCGTTAGGCAATGATGTGGCTCCAGCCTGTCTTGGGGATTGGATTCCCCTTGCTGGCTGAATGTGGAGACTGTCTTTATTTTGGTTGCTGTGCCTATCTCCTTGATGTCCAAACCCATCCCAAAGAACAAGGAGGAGCATTGTGGGCTCCCCTAGCACAAGGCTGGGAGGTCAGGGAGATTCTGGCTGTTCTTCCCCTGAGGGTTCCACTTCACACGTGCTGGAGTTTGCTTTATCCAAGGCCTAGGCAGGGTCTGAGGCAGCGTGTCCAGTGACATAGAAATAAAGAGAACTGATTTTCTGTGTGACTTTGGGGAAAACTCCTTGGCATCTCTGCCTCTCTTCACCTTTTTTGCCTTTTACATGCTCAGGGCATGGCACAGAATTGCTTGTAGTAGAGAGGGGGCTTCTGTATTAGGAATGATGAGGCATCAAAGGTCATGTTCCTCAAGCTGGAAAATCTCGCACTGAAATGAGTAAATACAGAAACTAGGAGGGTTTGATGTTTCACCCAATAGATAAAAGCTTTTAACTGATTAAGATTAAAAGATTAGGAAAAACTTTACCTTCCTAATAAACAACCAAAGTAAAGATAAGTAATTAGAGGAAGGCTATCTATCACAAGAAAAATACAGAACTCACAGAAAACAGTTTCCCCTATGGCTAAAGGCATAGGCTATAAAATAGAATTTTTTTCCCTTCACAAATCATTCAAACATAAGTAAGAAATCAGTAGCTCCCTCTTCAGAAGCACCCTGAGGAATAAAAATGCAGTGAATCATGGGTATTTTATTACTAGTCTGTGTGTCTATCTGATGGCAAGCATCAATGGCTTCCCTTACACAGGGTGCCCAGGGGGATAGAAGAATGCAAGGAATAGCTTACTAGTTTCTGTGTCTGTCTAGTGGCAGAAATCCATGTTTTCTTATGGAAGACACTGCAGTAGTGCAGGGGCAGCGTTTCAGAGTGTGTGTGCCTGGCTTTCTGGTGGCAAAGCATAAAATGGGATTGAAATGTTGCCACTCAGTCACTCCTGCTGTGCCAGCAGGGCACAGTCCCTGGGCTCAGCCCCTTGCAGTGGGGGCAAGAATGTTTGCCAGGCAGGTTTGGAGACTGAGGATGCTGGGGGGGATATGCAGAGTTTAAGAATAGAAACAGATACTGATGGAGGAGTTTATTCTGAATGTGGGATGGGAATGCATGTAGGAAAAATCTCCCCACAGTGGCTGGTGCTTTGGTTTGGATGGAAGGGCAATAAGGCATCAAAGGCTGGTGCTGGTGCATCTCACTGGTGGGAATTCAAGCCAGGCAGGTCCACATAGTCGACTCCCCATGCAGTCCAAGCTTTGCAAACAAGAATAGGGGGTCAGAGAGGGCCAGAACCAGACAATCCCAGAGGAAGAAATACTTTATCCATAATGCTGAGTTATCTGTTAAAGGGCTTATCTCTGAAAGCAGTTTTGTTTTATTTTATCTGCATGTGCTTTACAGAGGGTCTGCCTGGCAGGCTGTGAGCATCAGCCAGTGAGCTCTCCATGCAGTCCATACTGTCTGAGCTTTAATACTTTCTGTAGAAAGTTAACCATGTTATATCTGCACCACAGGCCAGGGAAGGGTAATTTTAAATAAGCTTGTGGGGACAGGGAGCAGTGGAGCTGCTCTCAGAATGGGGCTGTTTGCCCTTCCAGCACTTCTCTGCCTCCCTCCTGCTGGACTCCTGTTGCTCTGTGGTTTCCAAACAGGGCTTCTGTCTCTGCTTTACATCCCAGGGTGACACACAGACATATGCCAAGTCTTGATTTAAAGGCTGTAAGTAACAGGAATCTTGTTCATCCCTAGATAAGATACCACAGTGATTAAGTGCCCTCATTGTTAAATTTGTGCACGTTATTATTGGTATAGACATAGTCTCTAATGTTGACATTCTGATCTTAAAGGGAAAGGGTTTCTAAAGAGTGTGGCTGGTGCTCTCAAACCTCTTGGCTGCTTCTGAAGATTGCTGATTTTTTCTGATAATAACAGTGCTCCAAGGTCTAGGCAAGAATAGCTTTTTTTCTCCTTAGTTTGGTTTATGCTTCTATTCATCATTTCCTTATGGCAAAACATAATTTAAAAAACAAGCCATATAAAATTCTGTTCCTGTAGTGATTTATTTTATTTTCACGGTGTCTGGAGACATGATGTACTCCCATCCTCTCAGAGTGGTTATTAGCATTTGGCCTGGCTGTTTCTTGTGGAAAATCATAAAAATATTTGGTGAGCAAAAGAGATGTTAAGTGCTTTGGTGGTCTGATCAGGGAGGGTAGTTAGGAAGACTGCATCTTTTGTTTTGAATGAAATGATTAGCTGTATCCTTTTCTGATGGCAGAGACACAAGATTTGCAGCAGAGTTCTGTATTTTTCTTTTAAATCATTCTTTTCATTTAGAATGTTTGAATCTTTTGCATGAAACTCCCAACTGGAATGTTTTCAGTTTTAAACTACTTCTGGTGTTTTGGTGGAGGGTAAATAAGCCTCCTGACAAGGCAACCATTGGAGCAGGCCAGTAGCCAAGCCCAGCTGAAATGTCATAAGACAGTTGGAGGGTGAATAATTTTCAGTGTCACAGAAGATCAGGAGACACGGAGAGTGGGTCTGAGTCAAAGGACTGGAAATCAACCTCAGCAGGCGCTGGATGAGGCGAGGAAGAGAGAACTGGCCAGCTGAGAGAAGACAGTTTCCCAGAGAACGTTGTTAATGTTTCAGATGTAATTGCTTGGGCAAAAACCAGCTGTAATCAAACCCTCTGAGTACCAGAAATGTCCTTTTTCCCCATGTCATTGAGCTTATAGGCAATTAGAGGTATCACTTCAGTAAAGACACGCTTCCTTAATTCAGTTTTAGTAAGGAAACTAAATTTTTCTATTTTTTTCAGTGATTTTAGTCTATGCTATTTTTGAAAGCAAAACAGTTCAGAATATTCATAAATGTATTGAAATCAATAAATGTGAAAGAACAAACTTGAGAAGAGTTATCACTAAAATTATATTAGTAGGACAACTGAAGCTTAAAATACTCAGTTGCTCACTATCAAATTAACACCTACAAAATTAAAACCAGGAATTATAACAGGTTATTGGAAAAGCTAAATCATTTCACTAAACTTGCAAATGCTAATAAAATATTTAAGACAATGGCAAAAAGTAATGTGCACTATAAACTCTGGGATATGGCTACTTTCACAGTTGGTGTACAGAGGGTAATTTTATAAATAGCCTTAAGTCACTCGAGGACCAGACATGGAATTACTATCACCAGCACTGGAATTGCTGTCATTATTGCAGTGACCTAAAATAACATTATGCTGCTTCTTGGCCACCCTGTAGGAGACCTTGGATCTCAACATACCCTGATTTATTCTGCTTCTATGATTTCTGCTAAGCTCTTTTCTGCATTGTTGGGAGTAGAAGCTCAGTTCTCCCCTTGGGCCTTTCACTGCGGGCTCTCAGCTGGTTCAGCATAGCATTGGCCCACAATTTCATTACTCTTTCCATAGTGATGTGCAGGGAATTGCTAAAGGAAGCTGAAATTTCAAGTTGGAAGCTCAGACCTTGATGTATCTGTCAGTTTTAACCCAGAAAGAAGATGCCTCAGAGAAAGCAGAAAACTTCTAACACACAGTCAATATTTAGTCCATATTCTGTATCAGTCCATATTCCATATCAACCCCCTTGCACTACAGACCACATTTTCTATCTGTAACTAATGTATATGCATACACATGAGTGTTTTGATTTGCCACTTCATTTAACTCCTCTGTGCTAAGAGAAATACTAATATTTATTTCAGAACACTGTAAAGCTTTTTTTGCTGCAGTGTCTGCTTTCTGATTCCAGGAGAACACTTATCATGTGAAAGAACCTATTCAAAATCCATTGCATTCCCTTCCTTTTAATTTATGCAGTCAGATTTATACCCCAACTTGACATATCAGTTCTTGTCTGCTCCTGAGTTCATTTGCTTTCATAGCAGACAGAGCTGCTAAAGTAGCTGCACACATACCAGCCTTCTTACACTGGAATGATATTGTCCCTAGGTGGGTTTCCCTATAATTGCCACAGATCCTCCCAGGAATTCTGGCAGAGCACAGAACACATCACAAGTTCAGCAAACGTGAGATGATCGGATGATAAAAGCCTGTTTGTGCTGCTCTTAACTCAGTAGGAGTAATAGCTGATTCTTCACATGCCCAAAATGAAATTAAGGGGGCTACTCAAAGAGGTTGTGGTTACACGGTCACTTTAATCTGGCATAAATCTGGCTGCTGCTGAAAGGGGTTACTCCACTGCTCTCCCCCCTCTTCCTCTGCACCCCAGTCACTTTTTTCACCCACTCTTGTCTGGCACTGGTGCCTCTCTGGCTGTGCAACACATTGGACCACAGAACTGATCCAGCTGAATATCAACTCAATTAGTTGTATGCTCCTTTTTAAATTTATTTAAATCTGTTTCTTAGGGTAGTACAGCCACATGAATGCTTGTGCTGGCCTAAGAAATGGGTGTCTGCGGGAAGAGGGAATGGAAGAAGCACTTCTTCAGTAGCAGCCCGTTGAATGATGGCCTGATTGAACTGGCAGCATCCAACCCACACAAATGAAACTATCCAGGCTGGGCTGTGAACTTATCACATTCCTTGCCAACTCCTCTTTTCCTTTCTCATAAGCCCCTTCCCATTTCTCAGTAGCCACTGGGCAGTGAGGTTTGCAGGCATTCTCTGTCCTGGGAATCCTCTGCCCATCTCTCTAGCAGTAAACACAGTTATCTGTGTTGCCTTCTTTTTCTGTTTGTAATTTCTACAATCCCCCAGCAGCCCTACTCCCAGCACATCAAATTAATTCAAATTTCTTGTTTGTTCTCTTTTTTTTAGTTCCCCTTTCACCACAATGTGCATGCCATCCTAAACTTTTCCAGAGGCCAGTCAACCAAAGGAAAACAAGGTATTTTTCCAAATTATCTAAACAATGAACAGTTCTGAGATGCAGCCCAAAGATCATTCCCCAGTTCAGTGCAATATTGTCCTGGTTCAGTTGGGCTTAGGGGCAAACACACAGTAGACAGTTGAGTTATCCCAAGAGCCAAGCAGTGCCTCAGTTGTGGCTCCTGGGTTTCCTCCCTTCCCAAAGCAGCAATCTGTGTTACATTGTGCTTGGCTCGGGCTGCGCTCCCGCCCAGCCAGGGCAGCCAAACCAGAATTCCTCAGCTCCCCTGCCCAGCCCACCCTTCCCCACCCGTCTGGGTGGGATGGCCAGGCCACTGCTGGGACCTGCCACACCAGCAGCCAAGGTAAGAGAAGGAGGAGGAAAACTCCCACTCCCAAACTCTGCCACAAGAGAGGAATCTCCATGCCCACTGCTGGGGCTGGGCAGGTTCAAACCCATGGCAATGGGAGCTTCTGTGGCATCTCTGACTTCTCCCTCACTCTGATGTAAAAATCCCCTGTGTGCAGCACATCTGCACAAGACTTGACACCAGAATGCACTGGCAAAGGGAAGCATCAAAACAAGAAAAAATGTATGGTCCTTCTGGAAAGGCACGAATCTTCCAGGTCAGTGTTTTGCATTGGTCCATCCCTGTTTCAGTTTTGTCACAAAGCTGATGGTAATTAGTGCTGGTTACTTGCACCTAAATCCAGTTGTCTGGTGCAAAACAGCTTAAACTCCACAAGGTTCATCCTCTACCACTGTTTCAATCGTAACTGGTGAGAGTCTGTGACGTTTTATCCCCCGAATCAGCCCATTCCAAAGGGTAAGAAGAATTTGGGTGTGAACACAGATGTGTTTTAGTTTTCCCACTGCCACAGTGGAGGCCCATACGTGGTGATATCCATGGAGTCAGTGACCTGTCCAGGTTTGTAACAAATGAGGGTCTGACCATTCAACTTAAAATCCCTCCTTGGAGAAAAAATATCCTGAAACAAGGTTTTATTTTTAGATGGAACCTCCAAAATCAGCTTGGTAGGACTTTTCATCTTCTGATGTTCTAGCAAAATATAGTCTGATGAGAAATACTTGCACTCTTAGACTAAAACTTAAGATGACAGTAAGACTTACAGCTTTATGTAACTGTGCTGTGAGATAAATCATATATAATTTAACAAGGGACTCTGTGAAACAAGTTTTCCACAGAGAATTTTTAATGGTTTTAGTCAAAATACAAGGGAAAGATTCTTAGCTTCCTTTTTATTTTACAAACTTTTAGGAAAAAATGTGTTCCTTCTCACCTTTTCTTTCCTTTTATTTTGTTGTTGTTGTTAGCTTGAAATGGTTCCTGATTCTCTGAATTGCACTAGTCTGTTATATTTCCTCTCTGCTCTTGCAAGTAATTTCTATTTCTTCCATAAGCTCTTGGGTTTGCAAAAAAGGTCCCTCTGATTGTGAGCCCTGGGCAGCTGTGACAGCAGTGGGAGCTGGCAGGGATGGGACGTGCTGGGGAGAGGGGCAGCACCACCTGCCCATTGTCTGCATCCCCCAAATGGACGTGCACACCTGCACCTCCACACACCCAGTTTCACTCTGATCTGCCCCTGGATTGAATTAGCCCCAAGGATCAAAGCTGGGACAGTTTCCACACAGAGCACAGATCTCAGAACCCAGCCCAGTGTTTGTCCCTGCTGGCCCCACCTGATTCAATCAAAACACAACCCAAGGTCTGCTGTTCCAGCCCCAGCTCCCTCTCTCAGGTTTACTCCCACTTGGGCTCCTTCCAGCTTTGCCCCATGTGCAATTCCTTCTTTTTATTTTCCCTGGAGTTGGCATTAGAGCTGGAAGAAAAGACATTTCTGTCTGGTCAGAGAGGGAATATCTGTTCCAACTACTTTTGAAATAGGCACATCAAACTTTATGATACTCCCTTTAGAATAGTGGATTGCAGTTTCCTTATATAAAATTGGGAGCTATTTTCCATGCCCACATCCATGCAGACTGCCTTATTCCTGGGTTTGTGAGAATGGGTCTCCATTAATTGAGCAGTGCACACAGTTTCTTAAGGTGAGCTTGCATTTTTGGAAGCATTTAGGTCTTCAGGGTGCGCTTCTATTGAAATGTGGCTCAATAAAAAATAATACACAGTTTTAGAGTTTGTTGGTTAAATGCAAACTGAACAGAATTAAGCTACTTTGTTTACTGGTTTTCTTAGAGACTGGAGTTCATTATTCCAGCCTAAAATTGTAGGAGAGTCTAGGTGATGTATTTATAGATCCTAAGTATCCCAGCCTAATACCAATCAGTTTGGGCAATGGCCTGCATTGTCTGTGTGATAGCAGCAGAGACCAGGAGGGAGGTTTGGAGGCAGTAAACTCTGCTCAGGAGGCAAACGAAGTGAACAATGTCTGAATGATATGTTATGGGAAATGCTATCTCTGATTTTCAGTAAGCACTACAACTTGCTTGCAACATCTGCTCAGCTGTGTCACCACAGGGGGAACACAGCCAGTGCAGCCCAAAGTTACTGAGTTTGTCTACATAAAACCCAGCAGCATTATTTGGGGAGGTGTTTGCACTCTGTGTGCCACAGCAGGAGCTGAGTTGTAACAGGGAACGTCAGGCACTTTTGTACCTGAATTCCAAAAATAAAAGGAAGCTATCAAAAAGTGCATAGCCTAATAAAAGCCTAGCACCTTGTGTAGTTCTTCTCCACTGATAATGCCCTCTGTCCATGTCTTGCAGGACAGAGACAGCACAAGAGCACATTTGAAAATACATGAGACACATGTGTGGGCTTAAATTGGAGCAACAGTTAGGGAGAAGGTGACCTTGCTGTCATTTCACATATTTCCTTGTCTTGTTTCATTTAAGGAATCATGTTCTAAAAAAGCACGTTTTGGTATTTCTGTTGTCCCTGTGCTTCTTTTGTTGGTGATTTACTGTGTGTAGCCCACAGCTGGAATCCATTTCTCCCTCTGCTCTGTTGGGTCGTTCCAGGCATGTGTGTGTCACTTCAGACCTGCTCATGACAGAGCGTGGCTTGTGGCTTCAGTAGCAAAGAGGTTGATGCACATGGAGCCAAATGAAAAGCTTGGGAATAAATTTACAAGATGACCTGAACATTTGTCATCTGTTGTAAATAGGAAATAGATGGGCGAGTGAGTTGATGGAAGTAGCATCCTCCTGCCCCTGGGCAGCCATGAATTTCAGACCAGGTGAGATGATTCCTTTCCAAAGCAGAACTGAGGATGTATCAGCAGTCTGAGGGTGTAAATGATGCTGCTGCCCTTAGCCCAGTCAGTACATGATCCCTGCTAGAACCAATCTCCTTGGGGAAGTTCACAGCCAAAGGTAAAGCACTGCACTCTGCTCAGGGCTCTCCTTGAAATCCACTGCCCGAGTGGTTTGTTTGAAGGAAATTCCTCTTTGTTTCCTGGATGGGATAAACTGCTGTGAGTCCCTCTGGGGTGAGGCAGCTCCAAGTGCAGCTGGAATGATGAGAACATAGGCTGGTCCATGGCAGAGCTACATGAGACAACCCCAACATACACCCTTAGACAGAGTAGCAATATTAGTAGGACAGTAGTAAAGTAAGAAAGCTTTGCCCTCCCTGGGCAGGTTAACCACAGCCTGGAGGAGGTTGTGCAGCTGATAAAACCCCCTAAACTGCACAGAACCATCCTCAGTTCACCAAAGCTGTTGTGGAGAAGACCTGAGACAGTCCAATTCACACTGAAAGCTTGGGGTGAGAAAAGGAAGACTTGTGTGACTTGAGAGGTGACGCTCTCTGGCATCCAGGAGCAATTCTTTCCTGAGGCTGCACTGGAAAGCTCTAACTGGTACAATCACACATAACAAGTTCTGTAGACCTGCACCAATAAATAAATAAATTGACTTCCTATCAGCTGGAGGGATTTTGGTCTTTGACTCTCTTTTTGTGATTGTTCACTTGGCTACAACTCATTGCATTGAAGTGTCTCTTAAGAAATGCTTTTAGCCCCAAAGCCATATTAATATTTAAACAGTTTTTCTCAAGCAGTGCAACAGCTGTGCAATGTGAAATGAAGGCATTTTTCTCTCTTTCCCTGAGCACCTCTAAAGCATCAAATGGAAAATGGAGAAGAAGGGGAATTTTCTTTGTTTCTGCTGATTCTTATATAAAATACCAAATATTAACAACCCCCCGAGCCTCCTCCAGTGACATAGATTTGATCTTAGCAGAACTTTGTGTATCACTGAAATGCACTCAAATATTGAGTACTTAAAAATAAATCACTCTGGGCAGAGAACATTCTTGAAAACCTTGATTTCTGCAGCTGGAATGCTGAACTGCAGTTCAGATCCATCCACTGTTGAAACATAAGCCTAATTTCTATAATTCAGAGCACATTAAAATATCGGTAAATATATACACATTTAAAAATAAATATAGACACAAATCTGCATTTATTTGTTTTGCTTTTGCTAATAAATGAGTTTGTTGCCTACAAGCCTAAAATCATGGTTTTCACAGGGGACTAGAATCATGTTTTCTAAGTGAAAGATGAGATTTTGGTTCTTTCATGTGACTCTGGGAGGTGACCAGTCTCACTTCAACATTGACCCATCCCTGGCAGTTGCTCCCTGGAATAATTTTCTTTGTGAACATAACATTTGAAAAGATTCATTTTATTTTATTTTTTAAGTCAGTGTAGTTTCATTTTTAGCAAGATGAGGAATCCAACACACCCTATTCTGAGTAGGGCTCTTTGAGGGGTTGGGATGGTCTGTGAATGACAATTGTATCTGCAGCCTCAGAGTAAATGTTCAATGGCTTGTACCTAAGGCATAAAGGAGATTTTATACAGGTTGGCCTCAGGTGCCTTGTTACTTCCCAGTAAATTAAAGAGTCTTCCATTGGACCTATAAATTTATCGTACCAATATTCTTCCATGAGCGCAGAAACAGCCTGACCCTGTTTGCTGGAGTGTTCTGTTCCCAACAGATAACGAGAGCCCTGTGCTGTTCCTGTGCATTCCATGGCTCCAATAAATTGAGAACAAAACCCTTTTTGTGGCTCTTCCTGGGGCTGCCACTCAGCATTGCTCTATCTTTTTCCTGTTTTTTTTTCCCCCAGAACCTTGATCAGAGCCTTTGCCAGAAAAAAATAGTGCTCTGCTAATTACTGATGTGCTTATTAGCCATGTTTTGATAAGAGAAGCATTGGAGTTTATTACTGATGCTACAACTAATCCTTTACAGGGTATGGGAAGTATATAGAAGTACATCCTGATTGCATTAAGTGGAATATTGAGTTCTGATGGTGTCTGGACAGCACAACTGCTGTGAATTTGATAATCCAGGCATTTTGTGCACTGGATCCCAGTCTTGGTCTTATAGACACTACAGGCATACATTCAGAGCCACACCAAAGATTCAAGAGCAAAGCTCTAAGCCAGGTACATTGTGAACACCTGAAGCACTTTGCTGAATTCAGTTTTTGAAGTCATTCAATAGGTGCTGTTTATTCTGAAAAACACAAAATTATGTTCTGCCTCACTTTGTCTTTGGTCTGAGATCTTCTCTTTTGAAGGCTGGCTCAGTCAGTTTAATAAATGTATGTGCATGATGTTCATGTTATAGAGATGCCCAAATGGATCCTTAGATCCAAATTCCTGCAAATTGGGCAGGGAAATGCTCTTCAACTGATCACCTCTTACTGAAACAAGAAAAGACAGGAAGTAGCAAGATGAGCTTGAGATTTGGAGTAATGCTAGGGCTCCAAACCTTTGGTTTCGTGTGAACCTACACTGGGCTGGCCCTGCTGCTTTGATAGGATAAGGATAGTTTTATTAGCTCAGAGTTCATTGAACCTTTTCTGCTTTTTACTGTTTTTCATTTTCATGCACCTCTTTACACCCAGACCTGAAAAAGGATTAAAATGCCAGATAGGAGACAGATCACTCAGCATTTCTAATCACATACCAGAAATCTCAAGACACACAGTTGTCACAAGATTTTCTACTCTTTGTAGACCATAAAAGGCTCAGATAACCTTCTGAAGTCCACTCTGATCACTTTAGTCATTAAAAAATAAGTTTTTACTGAGAAACTAAACTATGTTCCTGCTGCAGTGATCACATTCAATCAATCCAATTTCACTCCACTGCTTCAGAAGTTATTTATGCATTCATTCACTGAGAGTAACAGAAGTCTCCATTCAAAACAAGATTCTGACAGTTGAAACAAGGCTGGAAGTATTGCAAAAAAGAAAAAAAGAAAAAAGCCCTGCAGGGAAACATTTCCCTAAATATTATTTCATCATTTCATTTCAGATGGTTATAGGAATTTGCTTTGTAACTCTATTTCATGGTTCAGAAATGCTCCAGAGCAGCTGCTCTGTTGTTGTGGGTGGAGGAATCCACTCACCTGCTCACCTTCTGAGAACCAGGCAAATACTGAATGACCCAAACTGCAGACTGCTACCTTTAGTGTTGCATTTGCCATTGCTTTCACCACTATGAAAGTGAATTTCAAATAAAGCAAGTGATTGACTGGCTTTCAGTGAGCTTTCTGGAAATTCCAGTCTTAGTAAATAAGCACTTCTGGTGCATGTTCTCCTGCAAGGTAAGGCAGCCTGGTAGCAACAGCCAGTTATTTGCACTGCCAAATTTTTTAGTGGCATTAGTGTAACTACTTCATGTCCTGTTTATCTGTCTGTGATAAAACCTTTTGGTCTTGGCCTTGCTGAAGAAGGTGGTCTCAAAAATTTCAGCCTTTCTCTTTTTTCATTGAATTTCTGTATATTTAAATTAGAGTTGATATTATTTATTTGCTCTTTTTAGAGAGGCACTACATTTCAGGCCCTGGACACCATCTGCCTTTTCAGTACACGTTTGCAGAGCACCTAAAACATGATCCCCCACATTGGTAAAGATAATAAATGCAGAAAGATAATGTCATGCCTTGGAGAGTGATGCTTTTACCAAGGTGTTAGTCTGCAGCTTACATTTGGGGTTACATTTCCCTACTCTGAGAGGGAAGAGCTTCTGCAAACACACAAAATCCTTTGTAAGAATCTGTGTTTGAATGACAGGCAGTAAAAAAGTCACAAGACACTACAATGTGCTGTGTAGGAACTTTCAACCATTTCTTTCTATGGCATAATTAAACACGACCACTTAGCCAGGCAGACACCACAGACACAGCCACATTCACAGCAGTCTGTGATCCAGAAGGGAAAAAACTCAGCCATTTGCCGAGGGGCTTCTTTTTTATGGTTTAGAGGTTATTTCAATCATCTGAGCTGAACATTTTAAGTAAAGGAATAAAAAAATGAGGGGGAGAAGGAGGGTGTTTTGAGTCACTGGGGGCTGTGACGCTGGTTCTGTGCAGAAACAGTGGCATCTAGTGGGCAGGTCCTCAGCTGAGGAAAGGCACAGGCAGTGGGTAAGAGCAAGGCAGCCAGGCTGAAGCCAATGGTTGTCTTTATCACTTGCATGGATGAAAGGTTTTCCCAAGTCTATTGTAATCCTTTTCTTTAAAAGCATTTGGAAATCAACTGTTTTTCCAACTTTTCAAAGTTCAGTTATGCAACTTTCAGAGCACTTGTTCTTCCTATTTTGTTCTATTAAGTCCTTTCGTGGCTTCCACAGGCAAATTCTAATTACTTGGTATACTTATTATGATATAGATTATCATAAATCTTCACTCAGTAGGAAAATTAATGGTTTGCCTGCATGTGTAAAAGTCCAACATTTCCCCCCAAGATTTTAGACATGGACAAAAGTAAACCTCCAACTAATCCTTGAACACACTTGATCTAGTTCAACTTTAGATTATTTCAAGCGCAGCACAGCTTTGAAGGAAAGATCTGAGAGAATAAAACCACACTAAAGCACTCTGAAAAAAAAGCTTAATTACATCATTTCTGTAGCTGTAACTAAGTATAATGTTTAGGCAGTGTTTACTTTTTATGCTAATTATGTATGAGTTTTTTCACTGCTGAATCATAGTAAATGAGCTAGTTCGGTTATACCTGATCCTAAGATCCTGTTCTCTTATTAGTCCACTGAATGATCTGTAAAACACTGTGTGTATGTTATGGACATGCAGAAATGTATAATAAGCAGGATTATGAGTTGCTACATCCATGGCAATATCTAAAGCAGACACACACACCCCTTCACTCTCTCTTAAGCCTTCAGAGTTTGCCAGTTTTGAGCAAACTTAGGCAAGTCTGCTGTGCTGTGTTGTGCTGTTCTCCTCTTCTTCGGCTGCCTCTCAGGGAGGCTGAAGGGTGTTTCTGTGTTTACTTGCAGGACACGAATTAATTTGTATGAATGGAAGACTTGGCTTCTTATATATGGCAGAAGAGCTGGATGTCTTAAAATCCAGTATCTTGGCTATGTTATCCATGATCACAGGATTCCAGAGGCACTGATAGGCTTTGGTCTAGGGATTATTTATTTTTAATTTCAAAATGTTCTGTTCTCTCTCTTCTTTGCACATTTTTTTTCTCCTTTTATTCCCTGTGTTTCAGACTTTGCTCTTTTTCGTGCCCTGATGGACCAGGAGGTTCTCCAATGGTCAGTTCTAGCCTAGAACAGAAGTGTAGATAGTTTTAAGAGGGAGTCTACTTTTGTAAAGAAGCTCAAATGCTGCAATTCTTGAAACACTGGTAATGGTTTTGATTTGAACCTGTGTGGAAATATGAGTTGGCTCTTTTGCCCATTGACTAGATGAGTGGGTTAAAGACTATAAACACTACACCACAATTTCTTCCCTTATGAAGTGGGAGAGAACGTGGATCAGTGACTTGGAAGTCCTTCACCTTTCTATGTTTCTAGTTTTCTCCTTATTAATTAGACTTAATAATACTTAACTTTTCCTTTGAGTTACCTATAGGAGATCCTCCAGCCCTAATGTGAAAAGCAAACTTTAAAACAATAAAAAATCTCTATTCCATGTTTGCCTCAGGATTAGCTCAGTGTTACAGAGCTTGGCCTAGAAGCTCCTATTGAACCTTCCCAGTTACCTAACAAATGACTGAATGTAACTAGGTGGGAGTTCTTTTATTTCCAAGTGCTTGAAAATTGACTTTCTTGGGGTGAAAGTTGGCATAATTGGCATGAATTTTTCATTGGGCAAATAAAAACAGAGCCAGGATTTTACCTAATGAGTTTAACTCAAAGAGATATGCAAATTGAGATCTGTGTATTGAGAGTATTATGAATGAAGCACACAATGGCAGTCTGATTATGCTTTTTCACACTCCCAGATTTAATCTATGATTTATCTTGGCAGTAGGGGAAAGCAAGCCTTTGATGCTTTGAGATTTAAATTATTTCCTTGGAGCCATTTAGGAGAGCTCTCTTACTGGAAGGAAAGTATACTAAAAGGACTGTTGATCTATTCCAGCCTATCAAAAGCTCTGTAGCAGTAATTACCTTATATATCTTCATAAAATTGTGTTTTATTTTGCTACCAGTCCTCAGGCTCTTTGTGTGACTGCAACGAGGAGCTCTGAAAGTCACTTTGGTCCATTCATAACTCTGTTGCCATTACAGATCATAACAGTCATGTAAGAGCCATCAGGAAAATTTTCCTGATGCTTTGCAGATATCATATGTTTGCCATCTGTTCCAAGCACAGGTTATAAAGGCACACAGGCAGGGAAGGGTTGGGTACATGTACTCCTCCTGGCAGAATTATAGAGGAAAGGGATAGTTGTGCAGAGAAACTGCAACATTATTAGACTCAACCATAGTCTTTCCCAGCTGCTGATCCTAGAAACTCCTCTGGTGTTTCCTTAGTGCTTTACAATACTGAGCCTCACTTCCACAGAGTTTTGTCAGCATATAGTATGGGAGACTAAGGTAACAAAATCATCTGAAAATTAAATTGAGTCAAGCTTTTATTATGAAACAATACATGAAATACCCCTCAGGCGATTAAATGTAGTGTTGCATAAATGTTATGTCTTCATGCAATATTGTTATTTAACATAGAAACTGTAATTAAGGATTCCTCCAAAGTCCAGAAAGCTGGCTGCCTCTTCATGTGGATATTCTCCCATTTTGTAAGGCCCTTTCTCTCTAAGTTCCTCTTGCTTCAGACAGTCTATAGCTGTGCCCTTTACAGGCCTACTCTGTGACTATTCAGGGATTTGTTCTTGCCCATACCCCAGAAACTTGGGGAAACCTTTGATCCATTTATTTATGTATGCAGTCATTACTGGCAGAAAATATATGATGATCTATAACATATCTAACCACTTGTAGCTGGAAGTTTTGCTCTCTCTAGGATTGCACTGCATTGCAAAGAGGTTCAGCTGCACAATGAACATGAAGCCAATGCAGGAATAATCTTGTCCTCCTTAACACAATCACAGCATAAATCCATGTGCCCATGGGGAGATCTGCAGGAAAAACCCAAAATATAATTAAAACCCATACTGACATTGGCCATACTAATAACATCTAAAGGGCTTCAAATCATTTAAGCACTTTTCTAACAATAATTCTTCACTGTGGCCTGTGAGCAGCTGTTGTGGAGAATTTTTGTAAGTAGATGAGCCAACTGTGTCTCAGCTGGAAGATTTTTTGAAAACTGCCAACTTACCTCCTAAGGATGAGGTTTGAGAATTTTATGGTTTTGTTTTTAAATAAGTTTCAGATCTCTGGCTTATTGTGGATTAACATAGTTCCATTGAAGTCTACCACAGCATCCAGATTTTTAAAGGTATTTAGATATGTACAAATAGCAGAATTTTAAGCAGATGAACTTTCTAACTTTCTGTCTCTTGAAACAGATCAGCCCTGACAGACACCATCTCTGTATTCTCCTGCTTAAAAGGCTTTTGAAAAGGTGGAGCTAAATCTGCAACTTTTGGGTTAAAAAGTTAACTGGGAGTGATACAGCATCACTATTATGGTAACAATTCAAATTTATCCCAGTTGACAAATTTCATGGCTGTTTAAAGAATTCCAGCCAGAAGGCTTCTCCTGTCATAAAAATGTTCAGATGTACATTGTGTGTGTATGTATTTATATGTATAGCTTCTATTTTTGCATCACAGGCAGCTATTGGGTAATTGGAATTTATGATTCATACTTCTAGTTTCCAATCCTACATGTTCCTTACCTAAACTCATCACATTTTTTTAGTGTACTGGTATGTTGAGAGTGCATGCAAAGCACACAAGGAATGAAAGGATGGCCAGCTCACAAACCTAATGTGCAAGGGGTGCTATTGGGATGGGTCACTTTGTCACCAATTGGTTCATGAGTAGTGCCTGGTTTCTGAGCTGTGCTTTGGGGTGGATTTTCCCATTGAACTCTATGATGCACATGATAAACAGAGGAAACAAATCAAATTATTACAGTGATGTTGAAAATCCTAAGCAGAACTAATAATCTGTGCAAGCTCTGTGGAAATGGTCACTGTTAAAGTTCACCAGCATATGTATGAAATAGTGAATCTCATTTAGGAAATCAGCAGCCAGCAAATCATTAGAGCTGAGGGGCTGCAGAATAGGATGAACTCCCAGCAGGTCACACTGCATCAAAGATGACAACTGTGAATTTAATCTCGCCCCAGTCATCCTGAGAGCTAAGTGAACAACTACAAGACTTAGGCAGATGAGTTGGAAAAGGAGCACAAGCACACAGGAGAGAAACAGGAGCAATCTGAAGCAACATTAATAAGAAAGTTGTGCAGTCACCAATTTACACCCACATAACAGAGAAATGCATAACCAGATATTTTAGTAGAGTGAACAGAACTACAGCAACAGAGTTGGTGCCTAGGACACTTCTGTTTCCTGCCACTGCTCAGCTGCCAGACACCTTTCAGCACAAGGTGTTTTCTCCAGCCTTGGGTTATTCTCTTCTCTTCCAGTGTGTGGCTCTGCCTTTTTTATGAAAAAGGAAATAGGCACTGTAGAAGAAATATATATACCAATTGCAGGGTAGGCAAAACCATTAGATTGGATGCACTAGATCCCTGTTGCAGTGTGGGAGACAATGTGGATTCAGCCAGTGTTCAAGGAACTGTTCTTCTGATCTCTGCTCCAAGCGTTGCAGATAAAGCATATACTCCTGTTTAAAGGAAAGAAAAAGTAATTTCATTATGTAATCACTCAATTCTAATGTCAGGTCAATGAACCAGCAGATTTTTCCAGCTTATGTAAGAGCAATTAATTTACCTCTTAAAATAATCAAATAGAGTGAAATAGTGTTGGTAGTCAGCTTGCCCCAACCCAGCAATATTTAATGAATGATGTAATCATCCAGATAAAAACCCCCAATATTCATAAATGAGGAAGTCTGCATACACATTTCTTATTTGCATATTGACACAGAAGCCTCTGTTGGTCCTGAGGGCACAGAGGATTCTCACAAATAGGTCTGTAGCAGCCTCTTTTGAAAATTGATTCCTGCTGATTAAAGAACATTAACCCCTTGTAGGATCATGTGGACTTTGAAGGGTCTAATAGGTAGCACACATCAATTCTGAGTGGTCTCTCTGTGATAAATAAAAAAATGTGAATTTCCCATACCAGTTTATAAGGAGGGGGGTTGGTCTAAGCAACAAACTACCAAAGTGAAGTGGGCTGTGTACCAAAAACTTTACCTCCCCTCAGGAACAAAATTTACTTTTAAAAAGTCCCAGTAGATGTGGGCTCATAAGCTTTGTGAACAGTAGACACATTTATTCCAAATACACCCCATTGCTTTGCACAGCAGGCACTGTTGGAATGGAAGCTGTAGCCTAAACCCTTTGCACTGGCCAAGTATTCCTGCTGTCATCCAGCTCCCTGCTCTTTGTGCTGGCCAGAGGGTGGGTACCCTGGGTGCCAGAAGGCAGCGTTAGTATCCTGCCTTTTACTGGGCTTTCTCTCCTCACAGCACAGGAAGACTTGGCTCAAATCCCTGGTGAGAGACTGCATTAGGAACTGGCAGAGAACAGAACTATATGACTGAGGAGATGCCACATTATAAAAAGCAGGATCTCAGTCAAAGATTAAAACATGCTGATAACATAAATTAGATATTTTTTTAATAATCAAAGGGTGCAGATCTTGCTGTCTTTAACTGAACAGGTTTTTGACTCTAAGAGCACTGTGGAAGTCAAAGAGTATCACAAAGAAGTGCAAATTACATTCCTCAGCTCAGCATGATCTGGCCTAGTACAAACAGCTTCTGCTTAAAATAGATGAACAGAGGTGGGTTGATCCCAGAAGTCATTTCACTCTGCTACAAAGCATCCATACAAAATCAGTTTTTCCCCTTGAGCCAATGGTAGAACACAGGGGTGCACAGCCCTCCACCTTCATTCACAAGGGTCAATCTGCATTTTCCACATGGCAGCAAGAGTTGGCTTTTTATCAGAAGATGTTTCCTTTTCTACTGAAAACCTTGACATTTAGTGAGCAAAACAAATAGTCTTATGTTTGGGTTTTCTTACAAAAGTCAGCTTTGTTGTCTAGCAAAAAAAGTAAACAGAAGGCTGAAACTTTTCAACAAGTGTTTGCTCCTAACTGTGGTAGGCTGGAAAGTGACAAGGGCAGAGCAGCAGAGTCAGTAATGCAACTTCTCTAGCCATGGCTCACCCCTCTCCCCACACAACATCACAGAATCAGAGTGTCTGCAGTGGGAAGGGACCCACAAGGATCATCAAGTCCAACTCCCTGCTCCTCACAGGACTCCCTAAAACTAAACCATAGACTAAATATTCCATGTCTGCAGTAACTTCTTGCAACACAGTACCTCAACCCAACTTGTTCTGTTGCCTTATTTATTTTGTATTCACTATGGGCTATATTTACTATATAACATTAATCCTGGTGGTATATTAAGCATGAGCACAGATGGGAGCTGTATTCCTGCTAATGTGCAAAAACTACAAGGCTCATTTAACAGCAGCTTAGAAACCAACCCAGTCCTGAGTGTTGTGGGCAGCAGTGAAACCCTGTGGGGTTTGGGTCTGTTGTGCAATCCTCAGTGTTCAGGGTTGTTAACAGGAGTGTGGCAGCTCTGCTTTGTCGTGGTGTCACACCTGCCAAACAGTGGCCAGTGTGGTGCATGGCCAGGTGGGTTCTTTTTGGCTGCTGTACAGTACCCACTGGAAAGAGAAAACCAGGAGCTGTCTCCACAATCCTGGCACACTCTGAGCTCAGTCCTGCAAGGTCTATAGTGCTCCTCATGTCCCACCAAGTTCAGAGGTGTTCAGCACCTTGCTAAACCCCTTGCACTCATCACACTCACACTCCATTGGTGCTTCTGGTGCTTCTGTGGGGTTTGCCTCTTCAGAACCATGTCATTTTAGCTCAGTTTATTTACTTTGGAAAGAAATAGGCAATAATTTTAAAATACCTTAAGTACCCTTAAGAAGTGCAGAATTATATGTTACATCTTGTCAAAGCAAGTAAAACAGAAGGCCCTTTAATTCTTTTACTTTCTCTTTTGTTGTAACAGTTTAGAAATAAATGTATGTAGATGTTGCATGCAAACCCAATGGTGTTGCATTAAGCTAGCAACTAAAACCTACAATATCATAACAAACATGCTATCTGTAGCATTCATAAACAAGTGAATGAAAGTAAGTAATTTTAAAAGCTGGTTGAGAACTACCTCAGTCTCCACACTGACCACTGACACCTCCATCTCCTCTCTGCCTGCAGTGCAGAATGTACTGTAAGCAGAAGACATTTCCTGTTATTTAGTTTTTCAGGAACAACCCGATGAAATCCACGTTTGTATAAATGAAAAGCCACTTTCTTCTCAATAATTGGATCGGCATTTTTGAGCCGTGATAAATAATCTCCACGTGCTGCAAGTGAACATTTCCTGAGCAACACTCAGCATTTCCAGAATGCTCTTGACAGTAACTGAAAGAATGTAAAGGGGGTTTTGAGTATTTCATGGAAGAACTTTGCAGCTTAAAAGGTGATATTTGTAACATATTGCTTGGAATTAAATCTATAGAAACTTAATGCTAAGCACAAACGTTTGGGGGCTTTTGGTGTTTTTTAATTAATGGAATTTAATAATAAATGTCAAATTACCCTCATTGGCTCATCAGGAAAACCAGCTTTTCGCAGTCTGTTTTCACGACGCGTTCTCAGAATCTGTTTGGCATCTCTTTCAGACAAAATTGGTGAAGTGTCTAAAGACAGAAAAGCAGAAATTAGTTCTGAAATTATTAAAAAGTTAATATTTTATCTGTCAGCTGTAAAATGAAATGTCTCCAAACCTGATTTTTGTCTATATACAAAGTGTTCTTTCATTACAGTCCCTTCCTAGGGGACATTGCATTCCAGGAGATAGAAGTGGAATTTTAAACCATTTTTATACTTGTGTTTTCTCTACCTCTACTAGTATGAAGGAAAGCCTACATATTCCTGTTACTATGAAATGAAGAAATATAACAGCACCATCTAACCACTGGCATTAGTGACTCTTCCAACTCTTTGTTATTTTTTGTGTTGCTTTATAGGATTATTTTTCAAAGTAATGAGTCAGACATGTTGCAAAGAAGGGATTGCAATGAACATTCCACTTTCAGGACCTTGGTGAAATAAAATAATATGCTAATAAAATTGAACTTTTTGGCTTTACAACAAACAACTACAGTGTGGTGGTGCAGAGAGTTAAATACCAAATGCAATAGCATGGGTGTTAAAAATCAAACCTGCAATATAAAAACACTTAAGTATTAAGAATGAAATATATGAAAATATATGAATAATGAATACTAAAATAGAAGGTTGAATTAGTATTACTTATATACTCTTCAGCTTTGCATATATACAAAGGTTTGTTTCTATAAACTCCTACCTGTAACAGTGATCATCAGGACCAAAAAGCAGAAAAACACAAGAAACTTCTTCATTTTGATTCTGCTTTCTCTCAGTCTGTTCCAAAATGAGTAACAGTGACCAAGGCATTCTCCTATTTGAAGCGGCTACGTCAGTCACAAATGTTTGTTTATGCTTTAATTTGAGTGATAGTGTGATTTTGAGGACATCTGGTCCCAAGGTTTGAATTAGTCTATTATCTGCACACACATTCTCAGCATAACTCTGTTCCTGGGGGAAAGAAAATAGAAGACCTTTTTTCCACTCCAGGCTTCAAAGTTACACTGGGTATTTGAAATTTGTGAAAATAAAGCACATCACCTTACATTGAGCACAGCAAGCAAAGGTTTTGGGTGTCTAAGGTATATTATTGTTTTTAAAAGAAACAATTGCCTATTTCTGAATGTTAATCTCAAAGGCAGCTGCAAAGGTGCCCCTTTTTCAAAGACTGGCTCTAACTTTACTCCAGCAGAGAAGTACATACTAACAGGGTTTAACTCTAGCAAAACCAAATTATCACTGCTGGGAAACACAGCAGAGATTTTAATCAAATTAATAGAATCATACAAGTGAAAACTCATGTAATTCTTCTCTTTTCAGGGCGAGTTAGTAGAAAACAGTATTATAAATGTCCTTAAATGTGATGTAAGGATGTAGGTTAACAAAGGTCACTGCAAACAGATAGTTTGAGCCTCAAGAAATGTGGCTGTGTGGAGCTTTCCTGGGCAGTGCCACGCTGGATATTTGGCACCAGCATCACCAATTTGTAGGAAATTCAATGTGTCCCTTCAAATGTAACATATAAAATAGGTAGTTGGAATTAATCAGCGGCTCTCACACAAGGGATGTGAGGAATCAGCATTCCACTTAGGAAGGAAAGGTGCAGTCATCTCCACACCTCCTGCTCCAGAGGGATTCCCCTGGGGTTTGCCAGCCTGGCTCTGAGCAGCCCTTCTCATCCCTATTTCCTAAAGCAGTGGTGCTGATCCTGCCAAGGCCACTCTGTCTGCAGATCTCAGCCAGATTCAGCGAAATCTGTCGGTCTGAAGAACGTGATGGTACAGAAAGGTTTGGAGGAATCAAGCAGTGGTCAGAGGGGCTGTGTGATGCCCCTTGGCTTTGCTGAGCACCCACAGGGCACATCTCAGCCAGCCAGGATTAGCCAAACTACTCACACAGCTATTTAGGAGTATACAAAAATCTGAAAATAAAATGTGAGTGCTGTAGGCACAAGAGCTTGACCAGAGCAGAGCAGGAGACGGGGATGGGGCAGTTCAGGGCAGGCTGTTCTGGGGCTTTGATGTGCTTTTCTGACAGGACTTTTCTTGGAAACCTGAGTATTGCCCAGCGTGTGGTTTAAGATACCAAGACCTTAAAATTTCAAGACATTTTGTATATATTGTATGGATTTATGTCATTGCTCAAGACAAGGGCAAAAAACTGTAGGTTCTAATAGCAGCCACTATTTTAGGACCTGCTACAGGGGAAACAGTCCAACAGGTGAGGCCAGAACGAAATTATGGGGGAAAGGCATTTAAGTTGGGCAATAAAAGCACAACCACGAGGGTCACACAGAGGGGGAAACTCCTCCACAGCCGCCCGAGGAGGGTTTAGTGGGACTGCTCCTTCTGCCCTGCCTGCAGCGAGAGCCACAAATGGCCTTGAACTGAGACAGGGGAGAGTCTCTTTGGACTTTATAAAACCTTTCACTGCTCGTGTCACCCTTGCTGGGCATGTTCCAGAGGCGCTGGGTGATGTGGCTTGGAGGTTTAGGGGCTGGGTGGGCGATCTTAAAGGTCTCTCCCAAGCCCGACGATTCTGTGACCCTACGACAGAACGCGATGCTGTGGAGCAGCATTTATGGCTGGGCTACCAGGGCACAAACAGGGCGGTCCTGCGGCCTCGGCCCCGGGAGGGGCGGAGGCGAAGCGGGATGGGCGCGGTCCCTCCAGGCTGTGGGGGGCCGCTGTCGCCATCGCCGCTGTCGCGACAGGCCGGGGGGTAAGGGGGTGTGGCGCTCGTTTCCTGGCAACCGCCCTCGGCGCTTCTTCCGCTTCCGCCGCCCCGCTGGGATCGCGCCGAGAGCTGCGGCCGCGGGTGTGGTTTTGTTCCAGGCTCAGCGCTGGTTGTGCTCGCACCGCGGGGCAGCCCCGGGGACACCCCGCGGGACAGCCCGGAGCGCTCGGCACGGTCGGGACCCCACGCCCGCTCCGGGCGGCCTGTTCGGTCACCGCCCCAGGGAGGGTCCTCCTCGCCCTCCCCTCAGGTGGAACTTCCCAGGCAGCAAAACATCCTAACACATCAGCGCGCCTGCGGTTCCGCTGCCGCTGGGACTCGGCGGTAAGGCCGAATTAAGACCTTAAATAAAGCCATAACGCCCCGGAGGGCCAGCGCCTCCTCCATCCTTCCTGACCCGCCCTCGGAGCCCCGAAACTGCCCCCTCAAGTGGCACTGTCGCGAGTGGGGACAACAGTTTTATGGGGAAAGCAGCGATTTGGCCGAATTTAATCCATCACAGCCTAATATTGCCGCCTGGGACCCCGCGCGGCCCTCGGGGGTCCGGCCATGCCAGCGCCGCACAAAGGGCGCCGGCGGCCGACGCGAACCAAAGCGGTGGCCGCGGCCCTGGGGCGGCCCCGCCCGGGCGCGGTGCGGGAGCGGCGGCCGCCATGGCCCCGCTCAGCGCCTCCGGCCCCGCCGGCCGCACGGAACTTATGTGCCTCCGGCACAGCCGCACCTTCCTCCGCAAACGCGGCCGCTCGCCCCTGCGACCCCTCCCACAGCCGAGCCCGGCGGCAAACATCCCATCTTTGGGTTTTTCCAGAAATAAAGCGATCGCTTTCTCGTCATCGAACGGCCCCAGCAGCCCCTCAGGGACACGACCCCCCCTCGGAGAAGGACAGGGAGTCCCCTGGGCAGCGAACAGGAGCGATTCAGTGGGATAACTGACATTGTGGGATTTTTAGGGATTGGTTTGTTTGTGTCAAGAGGAGAATATTGAACCAAAAGGTTATAGAGGGTGGTTTCAGCCTCCAAGTTGTGTGCATTTCAGAAACCCGTCCAGGGCACGGCAGCCTTCACCTCCCTGATAACTTGTTTTTCCCCATCTTTCTCCAGGTAGTGTGTCCATTTCCCAGCCACACTGGGAGGTGACTCCCAGGCCAAGTTTATGCAGCCTCTGACTTATCTTCATTTTCCTGCTGTTATTCCTGGGAAAGCCTTTTGTGGCTCAGCACAGACGTCTCAGACATCTCCCAACACAGCCTCCCTAAATTCTCACTGTGCATCACTAAGGCAGCACCAAGCCAAGCTCATCATGCAGGGTTTGTATAAATAAATTTGGGTTTAATCACTTTAAAGTGGTTAACCACTTTATTGCCATTTATAGATGTTAGCAAATATAAAAATATATACATATCAAAGCTGTTAAGAAGAAAATCACGATTTTTTCCCCCTCACTACTTCAGTTGCCATGTGGCAAAGGATCAGCAGGAATGAGCATTAGGGGTCAAACACTTTTAAACCACAAGTGAAGCATCTGTGAATACCAATATGGATATGGAAGTATCTCCAAGGAAAAATTACTACTGGAAAACGAAAAATTCAGAAATGAAACCAAGAGTTCAGTTACTTTTTTTTTAATAGAGAAACATAAACAGAGCACTGAGACCATGTCCTTGGTGGGGTTATATGACTGGGCAAATGCTCAGATCTAAACTGGAACTGCTGCTTCAGGGAGGGAGGGGAGTGTGGCACAAAATATTATGACAAGGGGAGTGCTCTAAGTGAGGATAAGTTGGCATGATGAACAGATGGAGGATTCAATAACAGGAGGTTATTAATACTGCAGTTTGGTATTCTCTACGCTGCTTCGTGAAGGGATTCATATGCTTGCTCTTTTTCCTTCCTGATTGTACACAGACCTAACAAGCACACACACTGTAGGTAACACCGGACTTATTTCCCTCCTGGCACACACACCACAAGTTCATGTTTCCTGGGAAGACATCACGGGCTGGATGGATCCTCAGCTGGCTGTAACTGGACCAACTGTGTTCCCTTCAGCAGCAGAAAACTCAGTTGCACCTGCTGAAGGATAGAGGTTATCTGACCCCAACTCCCCAGCCCGAAGGTCTCTCAGCCCTGCTCTTTGACAGCTGCCACGAGGCACCTGCTCTACAGAACAAACTGTGCAGACCCTCAGGATGGGAAAGAACACAAAATAACTCGAGCCATTTGAGTTTTCCTTCAGAACACAACATAATGTTCTTTCTGCTCAAGAAAATCGAGCTTGCTTTCACCCCGAGTCCAGCCCTCCTTCCCTGTATGGCTGTCAGTGGCCCAGTTTTAGACTGGACATGAGAAAATCCAGGAGCAGACCAGCTGACTCCAGCCAAGCCTTCCAGTACCCCCATCCATTTTGTTTCCTACTTTCTCCATCTTGCCTCGGGGTCACCACACACTCAGTCATTTCACAGCTTTCACACTATGGCTGGAACAGCTACAATACAAGTACATCCTCCACAAAACCGAACAATCCCCATCCTCTCACTGCATTTGGGCACTGCTGTCACTGCAACCTTTCTTTTAACAGCAATGTAACACAGCTGGGTGTCTTCTGTGTCTTGCACTAAGAAGTATGGCATTTTTTCAAAGCCCCCAAACTGTTTCTTGGCTTCTTAGGAGTCAGTTGGAGGAGCACGTGTGCTGCAGAGCAAATACATTGTTCTAAGTGTATCTGTTAACAGCCATGTTTTATTTAGGTACAAGTTTTATTCCCCTCAGAATGTGCCATCAGAAGGGCATGACCTTGAGCTTTCATGAATTAGATACATTAGGGTTTGCTATCTATAGCAGATGCGACTTTGAAGATACTGAAAGAGGAAGTTTTTTTGTTGTATTATCCAAGCAATGAGCCAAGATACATGTTGAATGTTTTCTTAAGTGAATACTGAGGTTTGACAATTTTCTTTCAAGAAGATACAGCTATTGTGTGCTTACAGATTTTCTTTGGTTTGTCATAGCTGTGTGTGCTGGTTCTTTCATACATGTTTTTGCTTCATTATCAAACAGACGTCACTCATTGTAACAGTTTTTAAAGCCATAAATTTAAAACCTTTATGCATTTTTAATCAAAATGCAAGATTATGTTTCAATGAATATCTTAACTTTTGTCAACAGTAAATCTTGCAGATGCTGTTAGCAGATCCTAAAAGGGATTTATGTCAGAAGAAAAGAATGGTTGGATAAAGCAGGCCTAACACTTAAATGTTATCCTCAAAATAGATCTTTTAAATGTATAATCAAAAGAAGTTAATTTATTTAAAATCTGGAAAGAAAACTTTGTTTGGATTTAAATATTTCCTTAATTTTTTCACTCAGATCCTAAGAAGCATTTGTTTATAAAACACACAAGAGATCATACAACTTTCATTTTGCAACTGCATATTTTAATTACAGCTTCTTTTTTTTATGTGTAACTTCCTCTGTGTGAAACTTCCCACTGTAAGCAGCTAATGCTTTCTGGTTCATGTGGAAGTCCTTTTGGAGAAACATTTTCTGCAGGTTCTGAGAGGAAAATGGAAAAAAAAAAAAGAATAACTGACTAAAGGGAACAACTTCATCTTTAAGAAATGGTGGTCACCACAAGCATGAAATACAATAGAGGATCTTCACCTACTGTTATAAAGAAGGTTTGCTGAAGGATCAAAGTTGCAGATTAAAGTTGCACTTAATGAACAAGAAGTTCAGCTGTGTCAAACATTCAAAGTCATTTTTGAAATGCCAAATGTGCACTGCTCCTTTCTCAGAATGGAACGGCTCTGCCAGGTCTGTGCTGGAAATACCGGCCATACAAAAGTCAAAAAGCTTGTAGTGTGCAGAATTAAAGGAAGAATAAATTCCCTTCAAACCAGTGAACACAAAAACCCTCTCTCCTCTGATGTTATCTGTATTAAGTGACTAAGAGATTTTCTTCTTGATCTCACCCTCTTCATACAAGTGCTAAAAACACAAGAACCAGGGTGGAATTAAATGCACTGCATTTTCTGGTTGTCATGAAATGAGAGGGACTATTTTCCATCTAGTCAGGAGGAGTTAACAGACCATTTCCAGGAAGGTCTGTGTTCTGGCTGAAGAGAAAAAGAAGATAGAGATGAACAGCAGAAGAAACCCATCGAGAACCATTAGTGGATGTCAGCCATTGTCCATCTGTTCACAGTGGAATAAATCCAGACCTGAAGGAACAACTGCAACCTGCCCCATATGGCTCCTTCCCTTCTGCGCTGGCAGGGCTGCTTTGGGGATTTGACATTGGATGAGGTAAAGGAGAAGCGGCACAATCTGTGTTCCCAGGAACAAACAGCCAATTAACATGAAGGGACAAAAAGTGGGTTAGTAACCCGGGGAAGGTTTCCTCCTCTTCCTCACCTGCCTCAGATCCTGGAGCTCATTCAGACTGTGTATGTTGCACAGATACTATGCTGAGGCTCCTGCTTCTAATGAAATGTTATGAATTTACCTTTAGCTACTAACAAAATTCTGTGGATAGCCCTCAGTAGGCGAGTGATCAGCTGTCTCCCAAGGTGTTGAAAGAAGGCACTGAGAATATATTACACTGACATTCCATTAAAAATTGTAATGCATTATGCTTTCAACATAATGAACCAGCATAACAACATTCTGCATTTACTTTTATGGAACTGGATTATTGAATAGTAATTCTCAAGTTTTAAATCAGTCTGGGCCTGGTCATGAAGCAAAGTACTGTTTTTTAGATGATTAAGGGAAGTCAGTTCCAACCTATGCAGAGTAGTTACAACATTTGACTGTCTCTTTAAAATTATAAAGAGAACCAGATACTCTTTATGATGCTGCATTTTGCATGCAAAGAAACAGATCTACATATTAAGGCCAATTGAAGGGATCAAACCCCACAAGTTTGTAGTATATTCAATAACCTGTTTGGTGGTAGTAATTTCACAGGTAATATGGAGAATAATGAACCATCCAGTGGCCTGAGCAGAACCAGTGGATGTCCTGTGTTCTCTTCTAACGCACTTAGCATCTTATTTTTGTAAAAGTTGTACAACAAGTAGCCAGGAAAAAAAGCAATAGTTGTATCAGAGATAGTTTTCAAGTTCCCAAACAATTATATTTGCATTTTTGAATGTCATTCCTTCACTAGCTGGCACAGAGAGCATTGTACTTCCGTGTTTGAAACACACACCACAAAACTGAGGATGCCCTCAGGAAAAATAAAGACAGGTATGAAATCAAAGCAACATCTCTAAGCATTTTGCTGGAGACTTTGCTCTGAAAGTAACCACGAGGCTTACGCATCTGAAAAACTAGCAAGGATATTATAGGATGCAAAAAGCAAAACAGTGTTACATGAAAACGTCCCTTTTCTGTCAAGGACCTTGAGCACGACCATGCACTGGGATTCCATACATTTTTGACATTGAAATGCACTCTTGCTTTGTCAAATTTACTTGGGATGATGACAAGTTACAGGCTTGAATTTCATCCTCTTCCAAATTGAACACTGCTTTATACCTTCATGAAATACTGCACTACCAGCACTCCACTATGACCAGATAAGAAAGTGATTCATTAGTGAGCAAAAAGTGACCTCTAGTGAATCACCACAAGAGCTCCTGAGACACAGAACATCTCCCTGGCAGTACCTTTCCTGATCACATCCATGTGCAACTAAAATCTGATAATGCTGCACCCTGACACCCGTCAGCAGCTGCACCCTCACCCCATCCATCAAGCACTTCAGGTACCTTCAGGAACTCTCACTGAACAGCAGCTGTGGCAAACAACAGAAAACATTGGCACATTGAAAAACCTGCACATATTTGTTTAAATGCAATAAAATCTGCCTACAGATAACTGCTAGATAATTTAATGGACTATAATAAAAAGTGCAAGCTCTACCTGGATATATATGTCATTTTAATTTAATTTAAAAAGTAATATATCCAGAAATTTGTAAACAAAACAAGAAAAACATCTTACTAAATATGTAGAAATAACAGTAATGTCAATGATCAGTTCTTTTTACTCTAAGAAACCAAGAAAATTACAGTAGAGAAAACCAGTAGCAAAGAGATGGGCAGTGAAAATCAATTCCGTAGTTACAACATATGGACAGGCTAGGCAATCCATAACAGTGAATGGTCGATGATTTTAGAACAGTAAAAAGAAACTAGCAAGGTTTCAAGTGTAAAACACATACCCCATTAGCCAGAGACACACATTCCACGTCCTCTGCCTCCATATACCTAGTGACACACTAATATTTTTAACCCTCTCCTAATATGTGTATCTTTTTCTAACAAACATTTCATAGGCAGATATCGAGAGGCACACCTTTTTTCTTTTGTTAAACCAAAATAGAGACTGTTGTGCAGCTTTTTTGCTTCCTGCTCTCAAGACTGAAAACTCAATAGCTGAGAAATAAACTGCAAGAAATCCTTATCCCTATGCAAGACTCCCAGGACACAATTCAAATCCTAAAGGACATCAGTTTATGTGACAACTTACACAGTGATATGAAAAACAATTGAAAAAACTCCCTTCGTATTGCTGTATAACGTAAAGAGAGAAGCAGCCTGTTATCCCAGCAATAAGACTGCCTGATCACACTACTTATATTCCTATAACATACAATTTCTCTAGAGAAGCAAAAGGCGATTCAAATAGGTGATAATCAGTATCAACAGACTTACTGCTACTTGAGCTGATCTTTATTGCCAAATACCCTGACTTACAGACTAAGGCAGCACTGAGCATTATGATAGGATGGTATTATTTAAAGATTAATGGATAAACTTTCCAAAGGCCTTATCATATTACATGAAGAAAATGCTGCAGAGAGAGCACATCTCATGAAAATGTTTGCTAAATCATTGTCTTTTTAACGGTTCAACTCCTCTACACAGGAAAACACCATCTGACAGAGATGTTTTGTTCAATTTGTATCACAGCACAGCACAACTGTGGTCCTACAAGTGTCTTCTGGGAGCTCCATCATCTCACAATGCCCATTACTCCCGACAGCAAAGCACTGGTGCAGTTGTACAGACAGCTATTGTTGTGCCAGGCAGGCGTGGGCAAGGTGGCTGGGCTGGCACATCTGCAGTGCTTGTGAGTCACAGTGGCACTGGGAAAGCCCACTGAGAGTGCATCCTGAGCTATGAACACACTCAGAGAATTCTTTGGGTTGGAAAAGACCTTTAAGATCATTGACTGCAACCATTAACCCTGCACTGCCAAGGCCACCCCTGAATCGTGTCCCCAGGCGCCACATCTACACGGGTTTTAAATCCCCCCAAGGACAGTGGCTCAACCACTGCCCTGGGAAGCCTTTCCAGTGCTTGGCCACCCTTTCCATGATTAATTTTTTCCTAATATCCAGTCTAAACCTCTCTGGTGCATCTGGAGGTCACTTTAGACAGTTATTCAGTCTCTTAACATATGCTGTCTTTTTCATGAAGCAGAGTATCTAGCACTGCTTTTGTGTAATGAACTATTATTTTTCATTGCACTGATGTGCCAGCTGAACTACCAGATCACAGGTAACACAAGGAACATTCAAAAATCTGCAACACTGATGCAACCAACAGTTTTAAAGTTTTCATTTCCATCACATAATTACAGGGAAAATGTTAGGATACACAAAACCTATTTTTTCCTTTGAATTCTTATGGTTTATTTGGGTCCTATTTAATTCTATGAGCAGAGTCATTGAAGAGTCATTGATACCAGAATACTCTTTTATTAATTTGTATTATTTTATGTATCTGAAAGAATGATCACAGTACAGGCTTGTACATCACTGTGGAAAAGGAACATTCAGCAGACACAGACAAAAAGGCAAATACATGCAAACAGATTGGGTTCTTAATTAAAATGATTTGATATGCCTTATGAACAGTGCAAGTTATATCACAGATGATGAAGTTACCTTAGGAAAAATGTACTTTAAATTAACTACTGGAGGCTAAAGACAACTGAGCTGTAATAATAAGTAAATGTATATAGATAGTGTATAAATAATTAATTCACTTTTCCTGAAAGACCTGGAAACAAATGAGAACACGCTGTGTATCGCTGTACTGTGCTGATCTCTAACTGAAGTGGCTTCCAAGACCCATGACCCAGAAAGGTTAAAGTTTGTGCCTTTCCCAGAGGCTGCACCTCTATGATTAACATTACAGAGAAACCCACATCAGAAAGAACTATCACAAGAGAAGAATGAACAATAATTCATGGAGATAATAAATAGTCTAAGGAGAAAAAGCAAAAAAAGCCCCACACCCTACCTTGGTTCAACAAGAGTATTTTGAATGTTTTTCCTTTTAAGCACCACGGCTGTACCTTTAACTAAACACGAAGAACTGAAAGGGATATTTTTTTTTTGTTTATTGAGGTTTTACAAACACAGGCAGAATTAAGTGTTCCCAGTCTACTCCTGGATCTTTCCTGACAAGAGATTTCCAATTGTACTAAAATCTATGGATGGTTTGAGATGCAGACAGATGTCTGTGCGGCCATAGGCTGAGGTCATCAAACTCATCTCATTTGTGACCCAAGCTTAGTCTCTTGGCTCTCTTAAAAAAAAGGCAGGGGGGAGGGGAGGAGGATGGAAAGGACACCAGAGAAATTGTTTGCTAATTTATCTAGAAGATTTTTCTAGTTAATTTTCAAGTTAATAGCACACACACATTTGGTAATATACGCCAAGATGACGCACACTGAGAAGATACATAATATATTTGGTCATCTAACATTAAGTGCTCATGACTCTAATTATTCTTTCTGGCATTATTAGCAGGCAACTGTCTGTTATCTCCTGCACATCTAACCAACCAAATTTTTAAGTACTCACATTTAAATCTAATTTCAAAGGCAGTTTTACAGCACTAAGTGAGTTTAATTGCTTAAATTTATACATATATTAAGTAAGTCTTCATTTATCAACAAACAGTTCAATTTCTCGCTTCTTGAAACATTCAAAGAAAAAAGTACCCCACTGATGCTGACATCATTTTGGCTGCTTAAAGGAAGATGAAATTAGGTCTCTCAAAGCTGCAGGCAAAATACTACAATGGATAACAAATATTCCTTGTGTATACATGATTGGAACGGCTGTCTCCATTGGGCACTGACTGTACATTGTGGAGCACTGAATGTATTCAGAGAAGATTTTATTGTTAGAATCAGTTCATATGGACATACAGTATTCAAATAGTTTATTTTACAATCACTGCTACCTGCTCTCTGACCCCAGAGATGCCTTCTTTCTTAAAACAACCATCAAACCTCCAAAACACGACAAAAATCCATCATGTAAATATATATCTACTCATGCACAGGGGTTTCTATTTTAGGAAAAGCAAAGATATATTGATAGCAGATTTTCTAAATCTTTTTCCCTTTGATGGCTGCAGGGTAGTCCAAATTTTTACATATAATCCACTGTTAGCATCACTGTTTCTGTTCTGCTCTTAAAAAAAATAGAAAAGGAGAAAAAGGGTTTAGCACAGGAGCATTAATAGTTCCACTTGCCCTGTGGCAAATGGGGAAAATATGTCAATGTGAATTACTGTACTGTCTCCATGGATCAAGATTTCTCTTAGTGCTTTCAAAATTCCACTAACAGAAACAATTGCTAAGAGCATTTGCTACTTAGCCTGCTATGCTCGAATCAAGTAAGACCCTAGGATCAACTAATGCTAAAATATTATCTCCTCTATTGATTTTCTCTCCCTACATTAACTGAGGAAAGAAACAGCTGAATAATTTTAGCTGGAAAGAACAGTGTATCGCTCTCACAAGGACATCCAAAGAACTTAAATAATCAAGATAATTGCAAAACTGAATTTTGAGCAGCTTATACTACCAGAAATGTAGGGATATCACAGTGTAATTTTACTTCATTCTGACCCAAACAAGTTGTACTATATATTTCGCTCACTACAGAGAGTCACAGTGGGGAATGCAACATCTCTTCTCTACAGAAACTGAGCGCACACACACAGATGCATTAGAAAAAATAATTCTAATTGTGTGCAGTTGTGCATGCACATTCAGATTCAAAGGAGTGAGCCAAATGCTATTAAAGAGATTCCAAGTCCATTTTCTGTACTGGAAGGCTACTTTATGGGGTTTTTATTAAATTTTTTTTATATCTCTTTCCTAGTACAAGATTATGGTCTTATTTAATTAATAAAGTACAATTGTTGAAATTCTTGGGCCATTGGGCAGATCTGGTATGAAAAACAAGAACGAACAACTAATGAAATCCAGACACATGTACTTACACATTGTTGATTATTTCTACCAAATTATTTTCATTAGAAAACAATAATCTTAATTCTGATAGTACATTCATCACCAGGATTCATAAACATCTAATAAATTCATCTAAGGCAACCAGGAAGGTGCAACAAATTCAGAGTTTTGCAGGGTGTCCAAGTTAGCATTACTGACATTCTGGTTTGAAAAGTTAGTGCTACACAAAGCTAAAACTAAAATATAAAAACAAACACATATTAAAAGGATTATGATCAGTTAGCTTAGACACATTTGTCAATGAAAACCTCTCTCAGTAGAGATGTTTTTAATGGGTATTTGTCATCATCTTCACCAACAATGTGGGCATAGATAGAAAATCTTTGCAAAAATGACTGTGAACATCACAAAAAGAATAATAACTGTCTAAAAATAATAGCAAAAGTGCAATCACACAGTCATTTTGGATCACAGATAAATGAAGTAACAAAACATGCTTTAATAAATCCAAGATGGAAAGCTGTGCCGTTAGAAAAGACTACTGTCCCACTGACAGGGTGGGGAATTAGAGCCTTAAAAGGGATGTGAAACTCCGTGAGTTCCAAGAAGGACACCTTAACATAAGGAAAGTGATGTTTTCCCTGAAAATTCAAGTATGGAAGAAGTTTTTGCCCTTGTGGACAGGATTACCAACATTATAAACAGTGAACTCTTGCTGCCAGGTCTGGCATCCACATGCTTTATGGTCAAAAGTGCAAAAAGAAAACCTCGATGCTGGGGGAAAAAAGGCTGAGGAACACAATGTATTCAGATTGCCAAAAACCCCTGAGAGATAACACACCTACACTTTGCAGGGAGAAATGCTAGACACTAAAGGACTGCCTAATCTTAAAGGAAGACATAGTAAAACTGAGTAGCTTAGAAGCTCATTCAAAAACCTGTATTTTCTGTAGTTTTCTTTTTGTATTAAAGTGGATGTTATTGATTAGGCTATCAAGGGTTATGGTGGTACCTTCATCTCTTGTATTCTTCGAACACCCTTCTGAAAGGTCAGTCTAACAAGAATTTGGGGCTGAACTATATTTAAATGATACAAATAGGTCACGGTAACTTGGAAATTCCTTCCTGATCCTACACTTGGGGGAGTTACAGCTCCAAAAACTTAAAGCTGACTAATTGTTGGTCGTTGCTCTGCTTCCTGTCAGAATGAACAGAACAGATGAGCTTTCTTTCACTGAGCGTCATCTACTGATATCAATCTCTCCCTGCTCGTGACATCCATTAACAGGAAGCAATTACTACTGAGAAGCTGTGATGAAGAGGGATGTCTTACCATAAACCAGCTGGATTCCAGGAGAGAGCTCATGATGATCCCACTGAGAGCACCATGGACAAGAGGAGAGAGATCTGAACTGGGCTCCAAGCTGAACTGGGAAACACTGAACCTGGGGAGTTTCAGTACTAAATTAATAACAAGTTCTTTTTACTTCATTAAATAACTGAAAGATTTTGGGGTTCAAGCACTTCTCTACCCAGGTGCACTGAAATAGAGATTGACAATGAATAGAGATTAACAATGAACACAGATCACCGTGCCAAGTGCTCAAAGGGTGGCCTGAGTGAGAGGGAGTTTCTCTGGCACCTTCATCACCCTACACAGGGAATGCCGTTGTGAGGAGAGTTCTCAGTAACATACCAGCAGTGAATCCTTCTGAAGGACTGGCACTGCTGCCACCTCGCCTGGATTTAGCTCAGTGCTTCTTCAAGCACAGGGTCTCTCATGCACTGCAAGACTATTCTTGTATCTGACAAGCAGATCTGGATGCTGCCCATCAGTTTCTGGTATTTAAGCTGCTGACATCCTAACTGATGACACAGCTTAGACTTTTCCATTCAGTCTGCAAAAAAGTTGCACAAGACAGAGCCTAGAGGAATTCTGCTGGCAAGGGGTTTTGCAAAGGAACAGAGACAACTCATAGCTGGGAGAAATTAGAAGGATTAAGGCACTAGCCAAGATTCGGGAAACATTCAATCAGTTCCTGATTCTGTCACCATCCTCCCATCATCGCTGTCATCCTAAATCACTTCCCTTCTATGTATCCAGGTTCCTCATCTTTAAAATATGTATAGTATTTGCTTATTAAACACTCATGCTTGCTGTCAGAGCAACTCCATAAAATATTCAGACGTCCCACTACAACTGAAGAGTCATTCTCTGTATGTCTAATGAGACCAAGGACAGGCACACATTCGTCCATGGTGCAGATCTTTGTGCCACCATTTGAGTTTCACAGTGGATATATAAGGATTAGATAGTGCTACCCTATAAAGAAATATCTTTTAACAATCTGTAGAAGTTCACTGTCTAACCTGAAGTTTGTGCTCCCCCGATGTGTCTCATGAACACAGATCTCCCTATCATATTTTTATGTATTTTTTGTGTCTTCTACTAGAGCTGAACATTTTACTATTACATGAAGAGTGGAGTTGAGGAGAGAGAACTGGTCCTTTCTAATGTAGAGAATCCTAGCAGGTCTAGATTAGGAAAAAAACCTTTCGTTTTCAAATAAAAAGCCAATTAGGAAGCTAAACTGTAAAACCAGCAATAAGAATTATGTTGGGCAAACCCTTAAAAGATCACCAAAACAGTAATACATTAATCACGGCAATATGTGAAGGAGAAATTAAGAAGAATAAAAATTGTATTCTCGTGTTGATGAAACATTTACACCACCAAAAAAGCTACTGTTGTTAGAATCAGAACAGACTGTCGACCCCAGTGTGGTCTATACATTTATTTTTTTAATGCTAGATACACCCATGTTGTACAGAAGAACGAAACACAGCAGTGTAAGACAATACTGCTCCCTGTGAGATGGCTATCTCAGCTCCCAGCTTTTAGCAATCTGTAACTGTACTCCAATCACAACTGTATTCATTAATAAAACATGTCAGTGCCTCCATCTGCCTGTACGCTCCTCTCATCCTTAATTTTGGCTTTACTCAACAAAGATGTGCATGTGTTTAACTCACCATCACTGTGCCACAGATGTCCTACCTCTCAGGTCCCCCCACACACAGATCCTCTGATTCCCCCTTAGATCACATTCTGCCACAGGGCTACTATTAATTGCAAAGAAGACTTTTTGGAGAAAAAAACATTAGATCTTTTTCTGGGGCCTGAGAAACACAACACACACTCATCACTTCTGTAATAGTTACAGCACATGAAGTAAGTGTGAACTGTGTACTGGTCTGCAGTTTCCACAATCAATTTAGCTTGAAAACAGCATTTTTCTGTTTTCCAATCTATTGGGAAAACTAAGAAGTATTTTTTTTCTTTATGGACCAAGGCTCAATGTTTCTGAAATGAAGAAATGTTTGCCATCCAAGTATTTTTGTTACTCAGAGCTTTTAAAATAATTACGAATATGAAACAACAACCACTGTTATTCAGACCATGGATTTCAGGTATTTAAACTGAGAGACTAGAGGGGTTCAATTAAACATTTAATGTAGAGGACAGTACAGTTGAGTGTGCCAAAATAAACGTCAGCTCACAGCTGTACTAAAAATTTGAAAGATTTTCAGTAAAATAAATCCATATTTTATTAAAATGCTTGCTACAGCTATTGGAGTAACATATGCCATCATAAAATATACGGTTAAATCAGTGCTGTGAACTGTTCTGGATAATGCCTGGCTTAAAATCAACTATATCAGTACCTCATTCTTACTTTTAGCAAAATAGAGGTAATAAGAACAACCTTCTACCACACAGAGTCTCTAGGCTAAATTCTCTCTCATTACAAATTAGCTGTAGTCAAGATAATAGGAAAAACAAATGCCAGCTATAAACAGGTATTTGTGGGATCAGAAAGCAGAAGGGGATGATTTTTGTGATGGAATAATATCCAGAAAAAGTTCCCTGAACTCCAGAGCTTGTTGCTCCTGCAGCCGGTCTGCCACCAGGATTTACCCATCTGCCCATGGCCAGGTGAGGGTAGCAAAGCTGTGTGCACTTGTCCCCTCTTTTCACAAGGGCTCAGCAGAGCCTGACACCTTCCTGGTATAAACTCACTGCTTCCCTGAACGCTGAAACAGCTTCCAAGAGAAGGGTGTCAGGAAGTTTGCTGCAGGGAATAAAACCTTCACTGGCTTTGTGCTACACTTCAGACTCTCCTTTAGCAGATTCGATGCAAACCTCTTCCCACTGCAGACTGAATACACAATGGATGCAATGGAGAATGGACTGGGAGCAGCCCTGGGGAGAAGGACTTGGGGGTGCCACTGAATGAGAAGCTCAACGTGACCCAGCAATGTGCACTCACAGCCCAGAAACCCCCCGTGTTCTGGGCTGCATCAAAAGCATCGTGGGCAGCAGGTCAAGGGAGGTGATTCTGCCCCTCTGCTCTGCTCTGCTCTGGCGAAACCCCACCTGCAGTGCTGCATCCAGCTCTGGGGCTCCAAAATAAGTTTGTGGACCTGTTGGAATGAGTGCAGAGGATGCCACAAAGATGCTCTGAGGTCTGGAGTCCCTCTGCTCTGGAGACAGGCTGGGAGAGCTGGGGTTGTTCAGCCTGGAGAAGAGAAGGCTCCAGGGAGACATTACAGCACATTCTAGTGCCTAAAGGGGCTACAAGAGAGCTGGAGAGGGACTTTTGACAAGGGCATGGAGGGACAGTACAAGGGAAAATGGCTTTAAACTGAAAGAGAGTAGGTTTAGATTAGATATTGAGAAGAAATTCTTTACTGTGAGGGTGGTGAGTGCACTGGAAGAGGTTGCTCAGCAAAGCCGTGGATGGCCCATCCCTGGGAGTGTTCAAGGCTGGATGGGCCTGAACAGCCTAGTTTAGTGAAAGGTGTCCCTGCCCATGGCAGAGGCGTTGGAACAAGATGATCTTTAAGGTCTTTCTCAACCAAAACCAGTCTGTGATTCTGTGAACTAAACGAGTAAGAAATTCATGTAAGTTTTGAAGTCTGAAGGTACTGGTTACAGTCAAAAGCTGCAGTTTAGCTCTGGTATCTATTACTGGGTGCCTTCACCTGTTAACAAAAGGATGTTCTAACACAACAGGTCCCTCCTTCACTTGCTGCCATCTCCAGAAGACAGAGCAGATGACACCAAATACGACCTCTGAGTCCCATCATCCAACCTGAGCTTTACCCCTTTTCCAGACAAACCATCCCAACATACCCCTCCAGCCTGAATAACACTGTGGGAGAAAGTGCCAAAAGACTTACTACGACTGAAGGAAAAGTCTCCTGCTCTCCCTTTATCCCCTGCTCTCCCTTTACCCCCACATCCAGCCAGGTTTTCACCACAGTGAATCTGCCCAGACAGGCAGGATGTATCTGTGATAAATTCGTGCTGACTGTTCCCAGTCACCCCTTTGTGCATCACACCCCTGCAAACACATTCCCAGTCTCCCTACGACCACTGCAGTTGTAGAAACTTTTTTTTGCCCTTGACATTCAGGTCTCAACATGAGCTTTGGTTTTCCTACCACCATCCCTGCATTCCAGGGTGGTATTTCTGAATTCCTCCCCTACATTTCCAGGTTTACTCCAGGCTGTGTAACAGCTCCACAGACCCAATTTACACATATCGTTTCCTGAGCAGTTTAATCTAATGATTTGCTTCCACGTTCCATTCAAAAAGACGATTTTTTTCTTTTTAAACAAAACCAAATTTAAGGAGCATTGACATCTATAATGGGACTTAGAAGGCAGCATGTGAGTAGCATTTAAAGGCCTACTGGGAGCAAAATTACAGCTCTTAAGAAGAATGTGGCTTCTAAAATTTAATTTAACTATTGCCTAGGCCTCTTCTTACATTCTTATCTGTGCAAATCACTACAAACAGTGAAGTGACTGTTCAGAAAAAAATATTATTTTTTTACTTTTTTAGGTGTAATTTGGGCAATTAAAAAACACAGCCACCCAGATTAATGAGTATTTCCTGGAGTCTCCTCTTCCAGCAGCCACAGCAATATCATCCTGTGGCACGTTTTTGTAAATGTGATTATAGAGTCATTTATATAGATGGCATTTTAGTAGTAATTGTACAAGCACAGCTAAATAATTGCACTTGAAAATTTGATGATGGAAACAAGTTTTTCTTTCTTGCATTCATCATCACTGAGAATGCAGTGGGTCTTTTAATAAATAATAACCTAATTTCTGGATGTTCTAAGTACAAACCTTGTGATTTAAATATAGCTCAGTCTACTGAATGTTCCTATGAAAGAAAGATAATTTAAACCTTCATCAAGTATAACTGATTTTTGTTTCAGTAGGAAGTTTGTTTGGGTAAAATAAAGCTCTAATTTTATTTTCCCCTACATTTTGCTTTATTTAACTACCTTGCCCTAGAGATGAAAAATGTGGCCAGGTTATCAAATATTGATCCACAAATTATGCATAAAAATATTATTAGACGGATGACAGTTGATAAACTTACGGCTTTTTCATTCCTAATAACTCATTTTAGATAATTTCTTAAAAGTGCATTTCATGTAAGTGATTTTGATGTTCATCATTTCAAACCACATGAACCAAATCACAGGAGTGGAGCCCAAAAGAGGTAAAGTTTCAGATACAAATCATTGAACTGAGTAGGGAAATGCAGCAGGGCACTGTGCCAAGGTGGGATTTGTACCTGAAATCACTACACCCACAACTTTGATTCAGTTAGATCTGGTTTTAGAGGAAAATATTGGAAAGAGGACTTCCCCCCTCCCCTCGCCTTTTAGCCAGGGCTGGGCAGGGTTTTGGTGGTTGCTTTGCACGAGAGGTCAGTGAGCTTGGCTGTCCTCCCACGGGTAACCTCAGCTGCTCTGTCCTCCCTCAAACTCCTCCCCACTGTTTCCCACGCTGAAATACCAATTATTTGCTCTTCTAGACTTCCAGTGGTTAAAATTACCCAATTGCAAATTTCAACATCTCTGTGAGATGATACGGGGGGGGGGAAGGGGAAAAAAAGTAACATTTCTTCTACTTGTGGTGCAAGAGACCCATTAAATCCTGATGTTAACAAGTTGACTTCATTTGTTCTGATCTGTAGCGTCAGACTGAATGACAAATCTGAAAATTCTCCCACCATTTTTACAAAATACCATCACACAGATTTATGCTTTCTACTTATTCTTCGATTTGATCTTTTTTTCTTTCTTTTTTTTTTTTTAGGTGTGGATTTATGTAACAAATTCATGAGTTAAAATCACAGACATCACAGTCACTCTGGAAAACCCACAAAGATTTCCCTCAAGATAATAAGAAAGTACCACAGCCCTCTCACAAAAACACCCCTCAAGTTTTGAATCCTGTCCTAAGGATAACAATATCTGGACTTTGATCAGAAAAGAAGCAAATTCCAGAGTTTAGGACCACATCCTCCTGCTGACTCTCCTCTCCATCCTTTGGTGGCTGCAGGTACCACTGGGCATTGCTTACACCAATCTGGTGCAATTCTTCTGCATTTCAAACTGAACATCAACCAGAGAACTCAACTTCAAACGTTTTGTCCTCCCACCTCCTCCTTTTTAAACACAGCCTTAACTTCATAACATTGCTCTGGAGAAAATGAGCAGAAAAGGCTTTAAGCACAGGAAAACACTCCCTAGATCTTGCATGCAGAACCACGTGGCTAATGGCAGTTTGTGACCCCAAACCCATCACTGGTGCATCTCCTCCCCACTGAGCTCCAAGAGGGATGCAGGTCACACAGGGCACCACACGGACCAGCACATCTCCATCGCCCAGCTGAGAATAACCAGTTTACAGAGGGATATATTTGTAAGCTTTCCCACAAAAAAACAGTCAGGAAAGCCACATTCCAATTGCCTGAGCCCCTCTGGCACCAACATGTCCCAGCCAAGGAGTAGCTGAAGATCCTGAAGACCTGTTACATTTTGGGTTTGCACAACCATATTTAAGCCCATGTAACTGGAGTTCATTCATCTCCTGGAAAACAATATCATACATTTCCACTCTCTTATTTACAGTATGTACTTGTCAACAGGATTTTCGTCATTTCTGCCTTTGATTTAACAGTACAAATATTTTGACACCAAAGGTTGCAAAGAAGATGAACAGATTTCACGTCAACACAGACCAGTATGAAAACAATGTGCCCGTAGGTCATTGGATCTACTTGAGTTTTCTGTCTGGTGTTGAACAAGGAGATTTCTTCCTGTGAATGGCCATTTCATGTTCAAACTAAAGGGAAGGGCAATACAGCTGTGTCATCTGATGAAAAGAATCTCCAGGAAGTAAATATTTACTCTCTGCTGAGTAACTGGCTTGTTTGGAGCTTAAAATGATTTAAAGAAGGAGTGATTTGCTTAAAAGGTATAACCAGACATATAGCAATAATTTATAGTGGCTTTGTACAGGCACAGCACTCCCCAAAACCAGAACAAAAACCCATTGTGTTGAATGTTGAGGAAGCCAAGGGGGAAAGGAGAGTACCCCTGGGAGAGTTCAAGGCCAGGTTGGATGGGACTTTGAGCAACCTGGTCCAGTGCAAGGTGTCCCTGCCCATGGCAGGGAGGGTTGGAATAAGATGATCTTTAATGTCCCTCAAAACCTCAAACTGTTCTATGATTCATTTTATGATTCTTAAAGCTTTGTATAAAGCAAAATAAGAAGTCTTCCTCATGCTTCCTCATGCTTGAAGGCAGGAGGGCTCTGCAGAGGGATCTGGATAGACTTGAGAGATGGGCTGATTCCAATGGGATGAAGTTCAATAA
>JAOXXN010000230.1:7861564-7885851 GCA_026770055.1 Myrmophylax atrothorax
ATTTTTCAGGGGTGACATCAGTGCTTGTTGTGCAGCAGGTCAGCGGCTTTCGTCCCTATCCGCTCACCGTGGGATTTTCTGGACGTCAGAGTGCTGGCTGGTCCTGCTGCACGGAAAGGTTTTGAGCTTATTTACAGAGAGAAGTTGCCCTCTGACATCTCTCTGGATACTGCAGGCATCCAAGCATGGATTTGTAGGCTGGGAAAAGGGGCTGAGGTGCCTAACTGTGCAGCCAGGTGCAGCCCCAGGTGTGAGCAATCCCCATCTCTCCATCCCTTCTGCCGAGAGCCGAGGGGAGGGAGGGAGAGAAGGAATGCAATCCAGCTGGAGGAAGCCGATTTCAGAGTCTTTAGGAGAGAACCAGGGCTGCGAGTAGGATCTGTACCTCTGGGCAGTGTCTGCTGGGCTGTTCTGCCTGTGCTGTGGGCACCGTGAAGGAGCAGTGCTGTTGTCTCGGCAGTGGTCTGAGCTGGGAGCCCCGTTCCCGGGCCGTGGAGCAGGTCCACCTGCGCTGCACCGAGGGCTCACTGGAGTGGATGTACCCAGCACGAGCCCTGCGAGTCGTCCTGGAGCCCAACCTTTCCAGTGCCCGGCACACCACTGTCTGCATCAAGCCCGCCAGCGACTTCCAGGGTGCCAGCATCTACGTGGAGCGTGCTGGGCAGCTGCACCTGGTGCTGAGCGAGGCAGAGGGGGCTCGGCCCCACCACGTGTCTTGCTTCAGTGCCCACAGGCCACAGAGAGTGGCCCTGTTCCTGCAGGCCAGCCCGCAGAGGGACATCAGCCGCCGCACCGCCAGCTTCCAGTACGAGCTGCTGAGCAACCAGAGCACCACCGGCCCCGACTTCAAAAAGATGTCCCTGGTGGAAGGTAAGAGCAGGGCCAGCCCGGGGCTCTGCATCTGGGACAGCATCTGGTACCCACTGACCTTGCTGGGGCATCCCTTGTGCCAAAGGCTGTCTTGGTAGAGGGCTTTGTCATTGCAAGGGGGGGTCCTTCTGCCTGGCAGTGCCACCACTGAGAACACCCTCTTGTTTATTTCTTTGCTGCACTTGTATAACATATAACAGGAATTTTGGTTGGCATCTGATCATAGTGCTCTCTAACCTAGTAGTTCTGCCCTATTTCCCTTCCTAATTCACCGGCTCTTTACCAATTTATATTGTATGATGTATGTATTATTTTATAATAACGTATATATTATAGTATTATAAATAAATAACTTCTCTGTTTTTTTCTAGCTATGTGCCGGCCTTGTGACAATGTGGAACTTCTTATGGCCATTTGCAGCAGTGATTTTGGTAAGCTGACTAAAAGGGAGTTATTCTGCCTTTAATTTATATTGATTATTTGGATTCATTTGCTGCTTTTCTTAAAATAATGGCATGACTGCTCTCTGATCTGGGAAAGAAACCAGCCATTTGAAAAAGAATCTGAATGAGAGGGAAAGTGAAACCAAGAAGGGAGAAACTGGCTGCCAAGGTCCTTATTTCCTGCAGGCAGAAAGGTTAAGATCTAAAACTGAACTATGAGTAATTCTCCCAGGTGTGCTGCTGGTTCTCAGGTGGAGAGAGGTCACGTTTGTACAGACACACACACACAGGTTGTACTTGCTTGGTGTGGTCACTTTGACTTTCTTTGTCTATGTTTCTTCCCCCCTCTACAAATATACCATCTCTCTTCCCTCATAATTCACACACTTTTAGTTCTTTTTCTGCAGAGGCAGTGAGTTGTTTGTAGCTTAGTTAAAGATTTCAGGTGGTTTAAACTTCCTTCAGTGAGGTCCTGGTTAGGTTTCATGCCTTATGAGAAAATAGAGCAGTTATAGTCCATAAGAAGAGAAATAATAAGAAATACTAATTTGATGATCCGTTAAAAGCTTTTTCCTTTTTGTCTACTTAATAATGCAATAGATTTTTCTTCCTTTTGAGTGGTTTGTTCATTTTATTCCCCTATTTTTCCACATGTACATCTGTACCTCTGATTAGGTCAAATAGCTAAAGCTATTTGTAGAGCTGCCTCTCCACGTGGCTGCAATTCTATTGCTGTAAATGTACCTACATAAAAATAAAACTATAAATTCCATTTACCCCTATTCAATGTTTTTTAAAAGCCCACCAAATTACTGCTTTGCTACTCATGATGGCCACACTTCAAAGCTGATAAAATCAGATGCTGACAAAATCAGGTACAAATACAAACCCAGTGCAGAGCAGGCTTCCCTTGGAGTCCTCTTTAGCTGGTAATTTTTATCCTTCTTCTAAATTAATTGGTGCAGTGCAGCCTGTTGTTTTTCCTTGATGAAGTTCCTGGTTCCCATGTGGGTGCTCTCCCTCTGAAGAACCAGAGACTGACAGATGTGGAGGCCCAGGCACACAAAGGGGCAGTCACACTCACAGCACCAACAGACCAGAAGAAATAGCCCTTTGAACTGACTCTATTTATGGCCTGACTTCCTTGCCCTGAGCTCACAAATCGCTATCGTCAACTTTTTTGATTAGAGAAAATAGCAGCTAATGAAAGTGTAAATGACACTGGGAGTGAATAGAGGTTTTATAGTTACCCTTAGGATGGAGGTCTCCAGTCACTGGGCCCTGAGCAGTGCAGGAGCAACTTGGAGCACCAGCAACAAGTGCATTATAGCTTGTCAATAGACTTGGCTGCATTCATTAAAAATGATCACACGAAGAGGGAAACAGAGAGCAGAGACATCTGTTCCACAAAATTCTGGATTCCCTTGGAAATCTAATTAAATGAGGAAGTTCGTGGAGACTTCAGAAATAAGCTTTTTCTGTATTTTGTGTTGTTGAGTTTTCTGTACCCGAATGAAAGAGTTTTGTGGCAGGAGGGTGGTGGTGTTCCCATTGCTTTGGAAACCTCTCATTGGCTGAAGAGCTCATGGCTCAGATGGTGGCCCATTTCTGAGCCTTCTGTGGATGTGGGATGAGATTAACTTAACTAGTAGAATAGTTGGTATCTGTGAAAAATGGGGACAGTGACAGTGAGAAAGATGGTTTCAGGACAGCAAACACTTGTCAGATGGGATGTTTTGTTCTCCATGTGGTTGATGCAAAGGATGCTTTCAGAGACTATGGCTTCTTATGCTTTCCTTCCAGCCAGGATCCCTCTGGGAGAAGAAGGTACATGTATGCTATGTGGTTTTCAAATAAGGCTTCAAATAAAGTCACTTTGAGTCCTGAATGGTGTTCATCATCTCCCAAAGTGACTTTTGGTGGATGGGTGACATTTTCTTTTGAGAAGAAAAGACCCACCAAACCTTTAAATGAAAAACTTTTAACAAGCTCTCATTTTCTCCAACCAAATCATATTCTGATTCTTCTTGGATCAGTCTCTGTTAGTGCTGTGAAAGGGAAAGGTTCAGGTCCCCTGGAGTCAGTCAGTCTGCCATAGACATTGTCTTGGAACACAGACTGAAATAAAGGAGTTCTTGAACTGACCTCTTTTCATGTGCTTTTTTTTACCCTTCACTACTTTGCACTATCAAGCAAGTTAGATGCTTTTTCCTCAGATGTAGCTGATTTGAGTAGTCAAAAAGCACAATTCCCAGGACACAGCACTGTCTGTGTAGGGATCCCTGTGCAAAGGATGCAATGGAGACTCAGAAATGTGTCCATGTGTAGGTGCAAAAACTGCAGCACTCCTGCTCTCCTCCCAGCTGAGCTGCTCACCTGCTGCTCCATAACCAACCCCTGTCTTCTTCCCCTCTAGTGGTGAAAGGCTCTATCCGAAGTGTCTCCCACGACTCAGAGAACCACATGTCCCGGGTCGACGTCGGCGTCCAGAGAGTCTACAGGCAGAAAAACCGAATTTTCCAGCAGGATGAGGGCAGTGGGGAGTGGCGAGGCCCCATACGGACCCTGCTGCAGTGCAAGGTGAAGAAGGGAGGTGGAGATTTCCTCTTCACTGGCAATGAACACTTTGGGGAAGCTTGGCTGGGCTGTGCCCCTCGCTTTAAAGATTTCATGTTTGTTTATCGGGCTGCCAGAGAAAGAGGAGCCAACCCCTGTGAGTTTGAGCTCAACTGACAAGAGAGACATTGTTGTTGAGAGCTGAACAATTTCTACCTAGTTTCTGGATACTGAATCTGGAGCAGAGTTAAAACCAAGGACTAAAGCCTACAATTCCACCCAAACTGGGACCTGGAGAATTCCCTGAAGATGATGGCTCTGTGAGCCCTGTGAACTCTGACTTTCAACCCACATTAATTTCTCATTCTTCACATTGTCATTGTCTCACAAAATAACTCTGAATTTTGAAGACTGTCTTTTGGGGGGGTTAGAAAGCAGCTTGTGCCCAATATTACAAAATCCTAACGTGTTTTGCTCTGCCTATGTGCCATGTGCATTTTCTTTAGATATTGTTCTCTACTTGATTTCTTTTCCTTTACAGACAAATGTGGAAACTCTCTGTAAGCTGGGGAAAAAAAACCCTACCCCTGAGGCAAAAAAAAACCCCCAAGAACTACTTAATTATTAAAATGGAACTTGGGTGCTGTAAAAAGTACATTTTCTTTTCTTACATCAAAAAACACTAAGGAGTTTAATACAGGCACAGACAAAACACAACCAACTTGACTCCTGAAAGTTCTCTTGAACTCATTTAGGATCAAGAATTGCTCGCGATGGTATTTTCACCTAAATGATCTGCCTCTTTTCAGTTAGCTTTTATTATTTGAATGGTGGCTCCTCCTCCCCTCCCTCAGTGCTTTGGCCAGGCTCACATAAGTGCCTGTACTTTATGTAAATGGAATTGCTACACCGTAAAATGATATACAAATGTGTCTACCACACAGAGCCCAATAAATGGTGTGAATAAACCCATTATTTCCCATGTAACAGCAGCTGATTGCAGCCTGGGAAACGTGGGGCTGACTGATGTGAGCCCATGACAAGGCCTGGAAAAAACTGAATGAGAAGCTCTCTGACAGGCCACAATTAATTGACTTTTGAAATGACTCCTTTTTTTTTTCCACAGTTCTACTTGGCTGAGCAAGATTCACAAATTGCTGTCTTGAACTTTTTAATGGGACAAAATAGCTGCCAATGAAACTCTAAATGACATGAACTTTGAATGGGAGTCTTACAATGACCACACCGTGACATGTTTTTAACTGACACTGATTATTTGAGAAGTAGCAGCCACTTAACTGGGAAAGGGGGGAAGAAACTGGAGACAGTCAGAGAACTGGGTATAGAAATACAGTGTGTTAAACACTAGCCAAATACAATTTTATTAAAATAGGGAGCATCCTGGTAAACATTTTCACTTATGTTCCCAGAAAGTACACTTTGGAGTTCAAGGTGGTTGTTCCTTTTGTAGTGAAAAAGTGATCACAAAGCTAAATCAAGAGGAAATGTTATTAGCAAGGAAGAAAACAGACTTTGTATGAGTAAAAAGCATGCTGACTTCCCTGGGGTCTCAGTACCTGCTCAAGACCCAGGTTGTAGTCACAGACAAGTTTACTCAGGCTTAAAAATACCTCTTTGTCTGCTCTGGCAGACCTACCTGCTTGTCCTAATCCCAGGGACATCATGGTTAGTGAAGATGAGGATTTTTGCTCCTCCTGGTTTTTGTACCATCTGTTATGCTGACCAAGCAATACTGTTAGAGTTTCTGGGAAGTCTTTAGAGAGTTTATTCTCCAGAACCCTCATCAGCCCCCACTCACTTGGAGAACTTTAAGTGGAAAAGGAAATGCTGAACTTGTTTCATGGATGCCTTTGAGCTGATTTTTAAACATATTGAGCCACCAGAGCAGCTTCCTGCTGAGCTGTTTTCCACTGGCTGGATGGGGAGGCAGCAGCTTGCAAACCACACACCCTTTAGTTTGATTTTACTTGGCAATATTAGGAATCATCACCCACTGCTGTTTCTCAGTTTACCTTAAGCTGGCAGATGCTGGACATCACCTAAGGCTGTTTTAAGTAATCCCACACCGAGTCCTGAGTTGTTCATCTTCCTTCAGCTGATGACCATGTTTTTGCTTATCCAGTTTTGTTTACTGGTGAGGGTGTTCCCTAGGGATGTGTAGCTCAGGGGAAGGAGATCCAGGACAGCATTTGACAGGCCAGAGGATACCACAGCCTCTGCAGCTCCCCTTTCCTCTCCCCCCGTTCTTGTGTAGCTCAGTGAGTTATGCAGTAAAAAATCTGTTACTTGTACTCTGTTATGTCTTCCCTTTTGCCTCCCTCACTGCTTTGCTTCAACTCTAAGCACAGAACAAGACATTTAGAGTTTGGGTTTACCAAGTATTTATTGAATTGAAACTATCACAACTCACCAGTCAGCTCTTGGAGCAGTTACAGGCACAGGGACCAGATGGCATAAAATCCATGTCAGGGGCCCTGATGAGGATGTCTGGCTGACACAACTACATGGAATAACAATAAGCATTTCTTTTTCTAATTACAGTGATTTACTGATGTTTCATTGAAGAAAATACTAAATTTAAACAGATTAATTTATTCTCGGTGAACAACCATTTCTTGATTTACTCTCACTTGTACATTAAAAGGCAAATCAATCCCTATCCTGATGGTGTCATTAACACCAGAATTAGTTCTTCTTCTAAACTGGGTAATAAGTTGAGTTCTTTGTAGTGTTTACAAGAGAAATACAACTAAAATATATGCTTCTACATATGTTTTGTTTAAAATCAGTACAACTTTGATAGTTACTGCCTAAGTAAAACCACTTCAATTGTGTTGAAAAGGCTTATGAATTATCATTTATCATTCTGTAACTAGTATTTTTCCTAATGTTATATCACCCTAATGTTTCAATATATCCTAAGATATCTGAAGCTAACCAAAACAACAGTTTTCAGAAACCCAGAATTTGAAGTTCTACGATTTCTAGTCATTCATAGCACTAAAGAAAGCAAAAGATAGGATCAGCAGTACAGTGGAAGTCTTGCTTCACTGCCTGGTGCTCCAGGACACCTTCTGTGTTCCACACTGTTGGTTGTTCACCAACGTTGCAGTTCAAGAATTCCCACCTTGTCCAACAAGGCAGAATAAAAGCTGCCCTTGGCTTTGTTTGGGTGTCACTCCAGATTATGGCTACAGAGGCCCATAAACTTGGAGGTCAGTACTGACACCCCTTTAAAGTCATAAGGCAACAGAGAATGGAGACATTCTCCACTGCACAAACCTTTGCCCACAGCCAAGGGCACAGAGATCCCTCAGTACCTACCGAGTGGATCTGCAGCCCTGTGGCACAGCCAAAGGATTTCTCAGAGGAAACTGCTCTTGTCCCTCAATGCTGACAAACTGGAAGGGCAGAAAACCCAGTCTGTCATTCATTGCTGGCTCCCAGCAGGTCATATCCTCCCTCTGCAGCTTTTAAAGGTTCTGCTTAGGTTGGTAGTTTCAGTGCTGACTGTGCTTCAGAGAGCAGAGACCCTTGGGATAGTACAACTGCTCCAGAGACAGCCATGGCACTTTTAGATCCACTACCAATTCCAGATCCTATTCTGGCCAAAGAAATGGAAGAAATCAGACTTATGCTACCCTTGACAAAGTACCAAGAGTTTGCAAACCCAGTAAAAATAGAGACGCCAAGCCTGAATTCCTGAAATTCTCACTCCAAAGCACTTTGGCTAATGTGGAATGTAGCACAGATGTTCTTTTTAAGCCTTCTAACAATTCCCTGCCAAAATGCCAGGCAGTGGCTTTGTGTTCTATTTCACCAAGTCCCATAAGGGGAGTTTTACAAAAAGTCCAGGAGGTCTCAAGTGTGAGCTTCCCTGCTCTTCATGGGCTACAAGAAATCAGAGCTATCACAGGAAGTCCAGAGGCATCAACAAGATACAGGCCCAATCACTATGAGATCCACATACCTTGATTGCCTACAGATTGTTTTAAAGTTGTAAGTAGGAGGTACAGATTCCTCTGTACACAGGGAGAACTTCTAAAGACATACCACAACCCAAAGCAAAGAACACCAGGAGAATTAAAACTCCATCCCAGTGGGAATGGATGTATATTCTCCTTTGTGTTAATTCCCTGTATGTTTCAAAAGACTCACCTGTCTGCCCACAGGCTTCATGCAGAGAGGAAACAGCATTTTCTAGGTACTGTGCACTCTGTCTTGAGATTCCTCAAATCAGAGTCCCAAAACCATGAAAGAAATCCAGTTTCTACCACCTGAAGAACTAAAGATACACCAGCAGAGAATATCCCACCTCACAAAGAGGAAAAGCTTTTTGACAGGAGAACCTGACTTGAGTGAACAGCACATTTATGCTCCATATGCAAGCCAAAAATGCACCCCCTGAATGCCTCAGCACAAACAAAAAAACCCCAACACAGAAGAGCCTTCAGTGTGAAGATGTGAAGCATGTTCTGAGTCAGAAGATGAGACAGAATGCTTCATCCCACAAACTGTGTTATCACAGGACACACACCACTGCTCTGCAGGATGTCTTCCTGAAGACTCTCTGGTGTATTCCCAATCTCTGAGTCAGTCATTTATTTATTCCCTGGTGTTTTTAACACCATTTCTTTCTCATCAACTCTAAAAGTTTCTACATTTCCATTCTGAGGAGATCTGTCATATTGGCTTTTACAACTTAGTGCCATAAGACCTGAACTTACTGATTTCAGTAGCTGTTTCTGTAGCATCTCATGGACTCATACAACGAGAACACATGTATGAAGAACAGTCTGTGTAGAGACAAAAAGGCAACACTGAGACTTCCCTGAAACCCTGGAACCTGAATTTGTCAAGGAATTCTTCCCGTTTCTTTTTCAAAGGCGTTATTGTTGCCTGTGGAACACATTAATTTTGGAGCCCCTTTACAGCAAGCCACAGAAGCCAAAGCAGCTACTGAAGACATTTAAGAATGGTTCATACCATGACTTTGATTTTAGGGCAATCAAAGTCTTTGTAGAACCTTTCACTGTAGTTTTTACTATCATCAGCATTTTGCTACATCGCTATATAATGGCTTTAGCAATTCCAACCAAAGAATCAGCAGATTTCCCAAATTGCCTAAAAAAGCTAATAATTTTCATCTCTATCAGTCTTTGAGTTTGATTACCTGCTTATAAGTACCTAGGTGAACTAAACTAAGCTATGAGACCTTACTCTTTCATTTGGCAGAGAGAGAGAAGAGCACCATTGGTGAACAACCAGAAGGCAGGGTACAAGGCCTCGGTGAACTGGGTTTTGAATTTATAGATCAAGTTCTGCTTCTCCCCCACTGCCATGAAGATCACAAAGCCCCCCTCACAGTGCAGCAGCACCCCGATCCTGGTGGCCTTTGTGCTGGGTAAGCACTTCTCAACATCATTGTGCCAAGATGATATTTTGGAGTTGAGCCACTCGATGCACCAGGAGCTGCTGTTCCTGCCCAGCCGGCTCTCCGGCCCGTGCCGGGCCATGCTGCCATAGCACACCCCGACGGCACAGAAGGTGTTCTGCTGCACCTCCACTTCCCAGTAGTGGACCCCTCTCTTGAAGCACTGGAACCCCAGCACCTGGTGATACTCGGTGAAGCGCTGAGGGTGCGGTTTGTGACCCAAAGGGAAGTCTGAGGAAACCACCTTGGTGCAGTCCTCAGACAGAGACAATCTTTTATGAGCTGTGTTGTAATCCAGGGTGATATTGGCAGCATCTGCAACAACATGGATCATGTGAAGCTGCTGAAGAGAAAAACACTTTTCTTTATCCTGTCCTGTCTAAGCACTTGTCCCCATGCATGTTTATCTCCCAGCTCTGCTCTCCTCCTCAGTGCAGGCAGTTCTTGGGGCCACACTAACAGCTGCTGGGTTCAAATGCAGCTCCATGTTACACAGCAGGCAAATGGAGGGCCAGTTTCCTTCCTTCCTGCATCCCCAGGGGATTCCTTTACCACACAAATAACTGCTGGCAAAAGAAAGGGATCTTTGATCTGGCAGCAAAAGGTATACTGTGTTGTATAGCATCTTAACAAGCCATCCTGGGTCCACATAAAAGCCTGCATTTCATTAAAAAAAAAAATCCAGTGCATTATACAATATTTCTAGGCTACCCTAATGCCATCATACTGGGGGAAAACAAAGCCATTACTTAGAAAAGTTCATTTATCTTCATAAAGATAAACAAATATTGGAGACAAATTTGATTCATCTGGCAAAAGAGCTACTTAACAACCCACTTTTTCCTCCAAAATTTTCCTTCATTTGTAATAACCAGCTGATGGGCCTATTAAGCTAATAAAACTCCCTCAGAAGTATTTCTGTCAGGTACCTACAGCAGTAGCTGTAAGAGCAAAAAGTTCATCTTTAAGTAGTGTAATGTTGAGTGTCTTACATTGCAGAAGCTCCTCTCTGGATTTCTTCAGAAAGCTGTCAATGAGCTCTTTAGTTGCAGCGGCAGCTGCAGCAGTTGGTGCAGTGGTTGGTGCTGTGGTTACAGAAGAAAAGGGTTTGGCCAGTTGGGAAGAAACCTTGCACACTTCACACACCATCACAGACACACTCAGGTTGGAGCTTATCTGCTTTAGCCTCCTGTTCCACACTAGGTTAACTTCAATATTAGCTCAGGTTATTCAATGTCAGGTTTTGAAAATCCCATTGTCTCTGGACAAGCTTTCAGTGTATCCCCAGTAGGAGCCTTCTCAGAGCAAGAGGTGAACATTACACCAACACTAATGACCATCTTGCTCAATACACCAACACTAACAACCATCTGCTTATCATTTTAAGAGCCATCAATGAAAATTAGAATAAACATGATGGAAGTTTGGACTCACCAACTTTGGCAGGTTTCTTTTTCTCCTCTGGAAGGAAAAAAAAGAAGCAGACTGTGAATTCTACTGGGAATGAAAAGCCACTGGTAAGACTATGCCAGCTGTAACATCATCATCATGGCTCTTCTGAAGCTGCAGCAGTGGATGGAGCTGGCAGTCCTGCATGTTGAAGCCAGGTACAAATACACCCACCCCAAAAAGCTGCACAGGAAGCACAACCTGCTATTTGCATCCTATTTCACAGGGTCATACACCTGGAAGGAGCTTAATCTCTCCCCAGGATGCAGCGTGTTCAGGCAAGTGTCAATACACCTGTTCCCATGAGGCACAGACTATTCCTTCTCTTTTTGCAACAGAACTTCAGTGCAGCAACAGGAGCTACAAGTCTATTCATCTCCCCCTCTGAGTGCTCCACACTCAGGACTTGTGAATGGAAAGGACCATTTGTCAAGAGCTCTGTGGGAGTGATAGAATTAGTTTCGTAACACTTGGATTTATTTCAGAAAGAAAATATGAAAGATCTTCCAAACAGACTACAGTGCCCATTAATTCTGGTACCTGGACAAAATAACACTAAAAGGCCCCAGTATAACCCACCACGAAGACTATTCTCCATCACCCCAGCCCTACACTATAGGCAAGATGTGACCAGCAAGATGTTTGAATAAGGCTCCTTTAATCACCACTTACTGGTATCTGCCTCCACCTGTGGAGTGGCTGGAGCCTGGGAAAGGGTCTTCTCTTTGAGGAAACGATCTTGTGAGGGAGCACCTAAAAAAACCCAGAACATGAACAGCTCATAAGCAGAGTTCAATACATACAAATTCATCAAACAAGCCAAAAGGTGTTTGGAACAAATTAAAAAAACCTACAAGAACCAGCAGGTGGGGAGGCTCTGCTGTGCTTTACACGCTGACACCACTACAGGCTGCTGCAGCACTGTACCTGTGCTGTTCACTGCTGTCCAGCTCACAAGGAATACACCACCATATACCCCAAAGCACCCTCCCTTTCCTGTGCCAAGGTGCTCATACAGATAATCACTGCATCAGCACTGCAGCAAACAGCTCTTGGGTAACTGCTTGAACTCTTATTTAACAGTAAAACCATAGTTAGGGAGAATGATTTCTTCAGTACTTACGTGATCCATGAGGCTTTTTTCCACCAGAGGTTTTGTTTGTAGGAGCTGCTGGAGGGCCCTTCGTTTTCCCAGGTCTGGCTGCAATGGCAATATTTTACATTATGCTTGGTATTGCCAGTGCATAGGCAGGCAAAGTAATTACCAAGTAATGCATCAGTGAGGACATTTTTCAATCTTAATTTTTATTTATGTGAATAGAACTGAAGTGATGCTCAGCAGAGATGGAAAGTGCATACCCATGCCCCAGTCCAAAGGATAGTTTTGCTGAACCCAGTAAACAGGGCTTTGTTCTACAACACTTACACAATCAGCACCTTTACAGCTGGTTAACCAGAGTCCTACCAGAGTAAAGCATTTCATGTCTCCCATCAAATCCACATCCTAACAACATCCAAGCCTGCTACATAATGACACCATAAATTACTCTACAGAAGAAAGGCTGAGCTGTGCCAGAAGGGTGTAGGATCATGATACCCATCAACTTATCCAAGTACAGGCAACAGTGAAGAGGCACTGGCACATTTTGCCTCCTAATTTAGCCCAGACTGTGATGTTTTTGTGGAGGACTGCAGAGGTTGGAAGACACAATTTATATTAACCAACTGTATTTGTTGTTTTTTGTTTTGTTTTTTTTAAATTATTTTTGGATTGGAGAGAGAAGATCCCTCATTTGAGTTCTCAGCCAAAGCAGAAAATGCCAGTTTTCTCAGTGATACAATACCTTCTGCTTTTTGCTCCTTACACTGAACGACTTGAAGTTTCAACATTTCTTTGAGGCCAACAGCAGACATAAAACCAGAATGCATCACATTTTGGTCCATTTCAACTACAGGAACAAAAGCCTCTTTTGGTGCTATTAGCTGCAGTGCTGCTGCTCTCTGAAACAACAAATGGAAGACTCGGGCAGAGCACCTTGTGTAGCATATACATTGAAATATAACCAAGTTACTTTAAATGGGGTGGGGTTTGTGCATTCATCTCAAAGGAGCTAAGGCTACAGTTGGAAACAACCCATGACAAAATTTCAGCAGCAGCCCACATGCCTTAATTCCCAGTTGACATCTGAAACAGTGAAAAGGATCTGCAGCACCTCATGGAGATGAGTTCTCTCACCCACTGGCCCCTCTGCTTGTGGCAGAGGTAGTGGCTGGACTGGGGATTTTCAGACACCACTTCAGTGTTCTTTCATTGGTATTTGTGCACTCATTGGTACATCCTTTCATAGCAGGTACTTGCACACAACTGCAATACCATTTGCCTGAAGGTGTCTGGAGAGCAGGACAACCACAGCAGGTTTTTGTGATTCTGCATTCAAGAAACGTGAAGAATTGGATTCACATTTAAAGGACATATTACCTTCAGAAACAGAACGTCATCACTTTCACTCAGTGCCATCTCAATCTGATCTCTGAGAGACTGAATTTCATTCTTCTTATTTCCCAGAACACCGTAAATATAATCAAACTTGTTAAAAACTCTCTTCTCTTCCTCTGCAATTGCTTTCATGATGTCATTTTCTCTTTCTTCAATCATAGCTCTAATTTCTAAAAACTCATTTCTGATCAAATCCTTCTTCCTGGAAGCTGTCTCCTGGAGCAGACAAGAGTAGAGAGACACAGGTTTCAAAAGAACAGTTTGTGAAGAAAATACTGCTACTGCACAAAAGCCTTTGAGGAACAGGTAGGCTTCTCTTCCTTGAAATGGGCAATAGAAGGGCTGAGTATTTCTGTGTTGTCTGTAAGGAAAACTGCTTCACTCACAAGGAATGGGGCCCATTCTCAGTGTCAGCATGTAGGGGTATAAAACATACAGTGACTGCTTTACTCCCATCTCCCACAGAGCTGCCTGGCCCTGCTAAACACCTCTTTTCTATTCCTTCCTAATAACATTTTCTCCTGCCAGTGCAATCTCAGCTCGACAGCCGTTGTCACAAGGGTACAATCACCAACACCACACAGTGGCCAGCGTATGCCAAGCAACCTGACAGCACTTTGAACAGTTACCCACTTACAGCAGATTGGCTTTGGTTTGTTTTCACAGTGCTCATTGCCTTTACAGCTCTTTCACTCTGATTGTGCAGCTCCACGAGTTTCTTCTTCAGCATCGACTGCAATAGGAGAGATCAGAAAGAATTTCAGAGATGCAGTTGCCATGTCTCAGCTGGGTCACACTCACAGAAACAACAAAGATCGTGTTCACATAAAGTTTTAAATAACCTTGTAAGCATTAAGACTATTGGTTTAAAACCTACCACTCCTTAAAGCTTCTAGGGTGTAAAATTATTGTCCTGCACATGAGTGACTTGTGGTACCCACACCCTCTCTGCAGCTCCACCTCTCCTAAAAGCTGGATCCACACTGTTGACTCACTCTCTTGATAAGAACTGAATGGTTTCATCAGCACAGCAGTTCTCATGTTAAGAATAAGTGTCTGCTCTCAGGCTGGACTTTGGGCATGGAGTTAACACTACTGTTCACCCCTCTCATTTTGAGAATTTTATCACCTGTGTGAATTACCTGTTCCTTTAGTTCGAGATCCTGCTAAGCTCAATCAGGGATGAGTTCTGCAGACAAGCTGTACACACAGAGAACAGACTGGAATTTGGCCACCTACACTTTTCAAGCAGTCTTTACTCACATACCCTCCGATTTTCAGCTGCACTGTGTGATATGAAGGCCAAGTTTCCTTTCCTTCCATCCTATGAACCTCCTTCTAGCTTTTATCTATGTACTGGAAATCTCCTTAGTCTACTTTTATAACTCTTTGATTCTTAAAAACATACACAGAGCAATGTCTGTCTATAGCCCCTCCATCAGCCTGTGCCAAGGCCACGCAGTGAGTCCTGGCAGTGAACAGCAGAGGGGACTCAGAGTTCTGGGTGACACCTGGAGAGTGGGAGACCTCACTGGTCAGCCCAGCTCAGGAGCTGGCAATCAAGCCCATGACGGCACTTTCCCAGAACTCTGACTCTTGAGAAACATCTTAGAGAGAGGAGGAAAACTCAAAGAATTACTCTCTCTCCTTAGAGAGAGGAGGAAAAGCCAAGGAATGACTCTGAAGATGTGCCTGAATGCGCACTGGAGGGGAGATAATACTCTGCCACAGCAAGGTACGTGATTTACAGCCCAAGCCTGGCTCCAGCCTCCCCGCTGCCCTCCAGTGTCAGGCCCCGAAGGAGCAAAGGACGCTCCGAGTGCCCTTGGGAGGGTGTTCCAGCCCCACCCCGCCGGCCGTTCACCTGGGCATTGGCTTTAGCCTGCTCCAAGGGGGTGGTGGGGCACAGCTTGTGGGCGAGCAGGCAGAGGGAGCAGATGCAGGTGCCGTGCTTGCTGCAGAAGAACTCGAAGAGCCTGTTGTGCGTGGGGCACTTGCGGTACTGGAGGTCACGCAGGGGCGGGCAGAGCTGGTGGTCGCGGAAGGCGGGGCTCTCGTGGTGCGGCCGCAGGTGCTCGGCGCAGAAGGACGCGGTGCAGGTCAGGCAGGTCTGCACGGCCGGCGTCTCCCGGCAGCTGTCGCAGTACACGGGGGGCTCCTCCGCCTTGCATCCCGCAGCCTCCTCATCCTCCTCCTGTTCCTGTTCCTTGGTCCCGGAGCGGCCCTGGAGCTGCTCCACCACCCGACACAGCACCGTGTTCTTGTGCAGCTTCGGGCGGCTCGCGAAGGTGGTCCGGCACTGCGGGCAGCTGAAGCCCTCGGACAGCCCGGCCCAGGTGAGCTCCAGGCAGGAGGCGCAGAAGTTGTGGCCGCAGGGCACTGTCACAGGGTTGCTGAAGATGCAGAGGCAGATGCAGCAGCTCAGTTCTTCCTCCAGCCCCGCGAGGCTCAGCTCCGACTCCAGCGTCGCCATCGCGCCGTCTGCCGCTGCTCCGAACAGCCAGAAGCTAAACCGGGGCCAGAGAAACGAAACTGGAGCCGGAGAAACGAAACTGGTGCACAGGCTTTCCGCGAAACAACGTGTCCCATCCCCGCCCCAACGGGAGGAGCGGCAGCCCTGAGACAGCCCCGGGATGCTGCGGGCTCTGCCCCGGGGATGGGGATGCGGGGCGGGGGCGCACCGGGAACGGTGGGCTCAGCCCCCTCCACGCACCGGGGCGGGTGGGTCGGGGCACCGTCACCCACCGTGCCCTGGAGATCTCGGGTTTGGTTTCTAAAGCAAATGCGATGTCGGGTACGGTGCCCACCTGGGCTGCCGGCCCCGCAACTCCCGAAGCCCCTGCTCCCGTCCCGAACACGGCTCAAAGAGAACTCGGGACACCCCAGCGGTCACCTCGCCTGGGGGTGGGGGCTCAGGGACGGTGTGAACCCCAAATTCCCCCAAGCCAGCTCTGGCTAACTTGGCTGCTGAAGATCAAATAGAACGGTTTGAGTCGGAAGGGACCTTAAAGATCACCTGGTTCCAACAGCTGATGTCAATTCAGCGCTTTTAAAGCACGCAGGTTCCCCACTGTGGAATGTGGAAACCATCTCAAGAGAAGTGAAACAAAGGCTCGCTATAATGTAACTTACCTAGGGAAGTATCAGAGGACCTCACTTAGCATGAGGATTACTTAGCAGGATGCAAAAGCCTTCAGGAAAACAAGATGTGCTAATTGGTAAGCTGTAATCAGGAAATCGGCCTTGCTTTGGTCTTATGCAAGGCCAAATATAAGAAAGAACAAAAGAGCTGTTTTTTTAAGCAAGGCAAGAAACTCAGATGCAGGAGCTCTTTATCAGTAAAACCATGAATCCCCCAAAATGTGAAGTCCTAAATGCCGTTTAAAAGATGTCTTGCAACCACTATCCTTAGTGAAATTTACTATATAAGCTGACCAAGATTTTGTTTCTGCAAAGTTGCACTTGAAGGGTGCAGACCCTGTGCACTTCCCACCGGTGTTAATAAAGGTACTGTGGCTTACAGCCCAGCTGTGGGTCAGTTCCTTAGAATCAGAAGGTACTTCCTCAAATTTTCTTTTTCTCAGTCTGTTGAATAACCACTGTTTCTAACAGGAACGTTGATGCTGAATAGGAACTACTCGTTTTAACTATTTTGATTCCAAATTCTTCCAGTGGCCTCTTCCTCCTCCCTCTTCTGCCCTGTCTGTTGGCATCCCAGGAATTTGCTCAGGGCTCTCTGTACTCCTCCACCCAGGAGGCTGCAGGATGGATGAAACAGAGAAGCCTGGCACCAAGTCTGTGCCCCCCCAGTGATTTTAACAGAGCCTGGTGGTCTGCAGCAGCAGGAGCCACGTGCTCTTGACTCTTGTCCAGTGGGCAAAGGACACCTCGTGTGGAGAACTGCTGACGTTCCTTTTAATGTCATTAAAAAGTATTAGCAAGCAATCGTGTTGGCATTCATCCTTAGGGACTTCCAAAAATGTTCAGGAATTGTATAAAGCACTCAAAAGAGGCAATGGTGGGTCATCTGTTACAACTGAAACGAATTCCAAGCCATTTCTTTTGTAAGACTGAATTAAATCTGGATGGTCATTGCAAACCTACATTATAGAGATAACACGGGCTTCTACTTCCATCAGTTATCACTCCAGGCTTGCAACGCTCCTTCAGGATAAGCTGTGGAGGGGCTGTGTGGCACAGCTTAGTAACAAATGCAGGTGCAGAAAGGACAACAGGAGGCATTTGGAGCTGCAGGGCTGTGACAGGAGCAAAAGTTCAGCAAACAAGTCTCTCCTGTGCTAGAGGGTGGAGGAGTTTCCAGGAGATGGGCATGGTGCCAGGCACTTACAGCACCTGGGATACACTGGTCAGGACTTTGTAACTGCTGTTAGAGGAAATGCAAACACCTGAGGGTACCTGAGAGGTGGTGGCTGACAGTGACTGTAAAGGAACATTCTTAGAAAGCCATGTGGTGCAGGTGTTGGTGGAGAAGGACCAAGGAGCAGCTCTTAATGTTTACATTTTTAATTTTTCTAGAGTGAATGAACTCCCCGGGCTTGTTCAGACTAAGCCACCATCATCTCTCAAAGGCTCAGTACTTTTATTGTTATTTTCTGCAGCACTCATCTGGTATTTACTGATACAAAGGTATGCAAATACAAAGGGTAAATATACGCCCTCGCAATTGTAGCTTTTGCTTCTGCAGCAGAACATGGGATATTTGGAGCTCAGATGAGCAATTTAAGTGTCAAAGAGGGCTTGAAATTCTGGTTTTGAGGAAGCCCAACCACTCCTGCTGTCTCAAAGACAATGTTTTAACATTAAAAATTACTGTTCCCCATTTACATGGCTACTGAAGTTATTACTCTTTTTGCTTCTTTGCAATTACTTGAGAACTTCCTGTGGTCCTGAACTAAATCTAACCATGGCCACAATGCACTGTAAGCAATGGAACAAGAGGTGAGTCCTGCTCTAATAGTGCTATGAAATACTTGGATTTAGCTTTTACAACTTCTTAAAAAATAAAAATTAATTATTCCCCTTAAAAAACAATCTTTCCATTAATCCCCACTGTCTCAGCATCACTGTGCCAGTGTCTAGCATTTCTTTTCATTCAGTTTGCAAGAACAGCCTCACATGAATCTAATTGTCCATATCTCTAAAAAACCCAAACTGTAGCATTAAATTATGGTAACTAAAGAGGACCACAATACACAAATTAATTTTACTCATATAAAAATGATTCCTTCATGAACAAGATATTTTAATAGGGCTCAGACAAAGAATGCAGTATTTTAATGGAATCATACACTAGTCAGAGTACATGTTAGCTAAACCACAATGTAAAATTTTTCAGGTGTTTGTATCTAGAGTTAGTTTTGTTCCATGTCTTCTCTGTAAGAGTCAACTACCCAGGACAGGGATTATCTGAAACTGTAAGACTTGCCAAGTCTACAGAGGTACAAGGTGCCCCCTCAATGCTAATAATTCTCAGTGCAGCACACTGCCAGCACCTGGTGACCCATTCTGGAAAGGAAATAATAAAGCAGCACAGCACTCAGAGGGCAAAAGCGTTTGGTCTAAACCAAACAAACAAAAAGGGTTTTCAGAGCCTACACAAATTAACACAATGGGACACAATTTTGCTTGGGATTCATGTTATTTTCCACTGGTTCTAAGCAAAGTTGACAGTTACCAGTACTATTTATATGCCTCAAAATTACAGAAACATGAAATCCACAGGCTTTTCTAGACAGGTTCAGGTGAACTCTGTAAGTAACTGCAAACTCATGGCATTTGTGTGATGCTTAGCAGCAGTAGAGGAGATGTGCATATCAACAATACTTACAATTAATTTCTAAATGAAAATGACATCTGTATGACAGTTATATGGTTCCAGACAAACCCAGATATTTAAGTAGTTACAGACAATACAAGGCTGCATTTTATCTTTTGATCAAACCATTCCAGTTCTGCAGCTCACAGCAGTAGGACATGAAGATTAAGACAAAAACCCCAACAGATCTGTGTTAGACTAAACAAAGTCTTCCTGTATTACATAAAAACATACCCTAAGGAAATAAAAGTGTTTTCCTTTTGGCATACTTCTTTTTAAAACAATTTTATTAACAATATCCACCAGTGCACCTGCCACCCTCAGTACCAGAAGGCAGCATTTCACAAAACAAGTCTGTACAACCATGTACAGTTTTTCACATTTTAGATGGTTCCATTTTCAACACTGGATCCATTAACTGGAGGCTCAACAATCAGTCTTGGCTCTATCAGTGCATCCCAGCTTTCAGTTATCTGAAAACAAACCACAGACAACACTCAGCAGGGTACCAGCTATAGCAGCAGATGCAATTTCTCTGTCATTACTCTTTGTCTAGACCTGACCAACAGCACTGCTGAATAAAGACCACAGCTCCTTCTGTGATTCACTGATCCTCTTGATGAACCTCAACCTGCCTGATGCCCTGGGTAAGGGAGGATGCAGGTAAGAACAACAGTGTATGAAGTGAATAAGCTTGGAAGAGCAGATACTTTGTGAGACATGATGTTGTTTAACTCTGTTAGCCAAAAAAACCCAGTTAGTTTGGCTTTGACCCCAGTTAAATGAGTAACATGCAAAAAGTGATTCTTATCTATGCAAATCTGGTAACAGGATTCAAACCAGGACCCACATACCTTGGTGTCCTGAGGGATGGCATACTCGATCAGCTCTGCCCCATCTGCAGACTGGTACACCAGGTCGAATTTCCCTGGCTCCTTAGCAGCTTAAAAACAAACAAACAACTAAATTAACTACAAATAAACAAACAAAAAAGAGTTTAAATGTTTACCACAAAAGTCAATCAAAACCAGTTTGATTTCAGTTTGTTTTTCAGTCATGTCTGGGTTTGTAATTTTAACAAAAAAATCTGAGGTACAAGTGAATACTGCACACCAAAATTAAGGTGACTAACATGACTACATGTGTGAAAAGGATAATCAACAACATGTTGCTTAAGTTTGAGAAAAATATTCATATGACAATTCATTAATTCTGGCTTCAATGGCAACTGCAGGATAGACACTCAGTTTCAGGCTGAGTGAAACATTCACTGTTTCAGGTCTCAGGAACTGCAGTTTGTCATTGCATGGCCTCACTTCCACATCCACTGAGGACAGTGGCTTCACTGATGTTGCAAAAAATGGCATTATAGTCTCACATCTCTGTAATTCTATGTGATGATTTTATTTTTTTGAGAAAATGAAACCACAGTAAAGGTGAGTTACTGACCACTCATACTGACTGAAGAAATTTAATTCTATAACTACCTACATGCATCTTCAGTTCAACTACCAAAGGTTAGAACTTCTCAATTTAAATGGGCTTTTTGGAGAGGGAGTGAGGAGGGGAGGGGTATGTTGAAAATGAACCTGAGGAAACTGGGAATACTCCTGAAACATGAGGTGTGCCTTGGACTAACTGTTTCCAAGTGATGCACGTGCCAACAAGCCTTTGGTGTCTCAGGGTACGTACGTTGTCCTGCTGGCGACGAAAGGATCTCGAGCTCAATCTGTTTTTTATCAGCATTCCAACTGATTATTTTTGCCTCCTTCATAAAGCAACAAGAAAAGAATCAGGTAAGATACACTTCAGCAATGGGTAACTATTCCATATTTATAACCAGTGTGCTACTTGATCACTGCTAGAGGAAGTTTGGCTGTCAGTTTTCCTATCACTACATATAAAATCTGCAGAGAATTAAAGCTCAGAAATCTACTACTGACACCAATAAAGCAAAGTTAACTTATTGTCACTGACTTTGTGGTTTAACTCAATACCTACATGGAAAACAAGTTATCTGAAGGAGCTACAAAATTTTACTTTTGCACCAGTTTCAAGAACTCGCCTTGACTTCAAAACACAGTAGAATCAAATACAGCTACATTTTCCTACTTGAAGGTCTGCATTTTTGTCATCTCTAAAATATTAATGATCATTAATAATGCTTGCAGTTGAATTGGTTTTTTTTTTAATAACTGCTACACCTTTCAAGTTTTCAATTAGTTTTGGCTTCTGGACTTTTCATTTTTACTGCTACACCAGGAATGGCCTCTGGAGCCAACTGGATGCAAAGAAAAACACTGCAAAACCTCAAAATATTTAAACCATACTGCACCTATAATACTTTTGTGAGTGAATTAAGGGAGGAAGGAAAACCAGTACCTTATAGTCTGAAACTTCAGGACTGTAATTTTCAGTTAGTTCCAAACGCTGTTTGAAAGAAATACAAATAACATTATAACTTTTCCCAATCTTTGATGATTCCACCAGCAAGAGGAAAGTGTAAGAGCCAAGTCTTCCACTCCTGGATCCTGATCACAGTCCCAGGTAGGCTTCCAGGACTCACAGCTCCAAAGGATTTATCTCCAGGTCAGGCTGTGTGAGATCAGGGAGATGGAGGCCAGTCTCCCCAAATGCAGTGATTTAATTTTCATTTACTTTTTTTTTTTTTTTGCAGAGAAGTGCAATTATTTGTATGGTAAGATTTGCAATAATATTGTAGAAACGGTATCTGGAGAAATAACAACATGTACATGGAAATGCACACAGAAATGACAGCAAGGACAACATTTCTTTGAGCTACACAAATACAGAAAGTTTAAAAGAAATGCATTTAACTTATGTACAGGCTCCAAACCTTTATAAAAATCAATGTCAGACTTTACAACAAGGGAATTTTTAGAGAAAGTATTAGGTCAGAAACTTAAGAGTGGCCCAAATGATGCAATTTTAACCCATTAACATTCATACCTTAAAGGCAATCTTTTCTCCCACTTGGGGTGGAGCAGCTAGAAGAGGTAGCACACTATAGTCTCTCTTGGGAATCTCCACGGGATTCTGTGAAACAAACAGTAACCCAATGATATAATTACTCTATTAATAAAAACAGAAGACCATGTTTATGCTGTATGGCTTGCAGGAAGCTCTGAGAAGAGTAAGGTACACATCTGAGTGCTTTGTTCTGAGATGTGTAGTACAATCACTTAAATACAGACATTTCCTCAGCCTGCTAAATGGAGATACAGTAAATAATTAAGTTTACTCTTAGATTTATTAAGATCAACCTTTATCTCACTAATTTATTTCTGCTTTCATGAATTACTCTCATTCTGTAGACTTTTTGTATAGTTAAAGCTGTAAGAGATAGTGACCTCTGACTGTGTAATTCACTCACCTGGACAAGAACAGAAGAGTTTGTCACAGATTCATTTAACTGCCTCTGTGTTTGGCCTTCACTGCTGTAGTTATAGAAGAAGGCAGGGTTTGCTCCTCTGCCATGGCCTTGGCCCCTCATCATCCCACGAAACCCACGGCCCCTTGGCCCTCTCCAGAAATAATCCTCTCCTGATCCACGCCCCCTTCCACGGCCTGGGCTGGCAAATGGTCCTTGAATACTGGCTGGCAACTGTTTAGTACAGTTTCCTACTATGGAATTACTCAGTCCAGCACCTGCTGCAGGTTTTTTAATAACAGGTGCATCTGAATCAGACTCTGAAGAGGAGCTCTTTGCTTTGGTACCGGCTTTGACAGGCACCACATTGGTAGGCAGAGACTTTTCCTTTGCAGTGCTGTCTTGTGCTGGTGTCACCTTCTCATCCTCTGTACTCGAGTCAGAATCTGAACTAGATTTTTTAGCATTCTTACTAATTGCAGTCTTAGTGTTTTCCGTGTTAGACTTTACAGTCACTTTATTAGTTTTTGCATCAGGACTTGCAGCAGCTTGGGATTTGTCTTTGGGAAGTCTTGCCACAACATTTTTATGGGAAGGTTTATTTTGTTTTATGTTTAATTCACTGCTGTCACTGTCAGACGATGTGCTGGAGGAATCTGAAGTTGCCACCCTCTTTTTTCTGGCCTGTGTTGTGATCTTTTTGGTGCTATTTTTACCAGAATTTAGACAGAAGTTCTCATTTTCCTGCTCTAAAGCCAACTTTGCCGCAGCAGCCTTTGTCTGCTTTCCATCCTTCTTTTTTGTTGTCAACTGTTTCTCCCTTTCTGCTTTTTCAAGCTTTTTAGAATGGGCACTAGAGCTCTGTTCCTTACCCTCTGCGAGTCTATTTCGTCCACTAACTTCTTCCTTTCTTTTTCTTTTTGTGTACCTTTTTTGAGAGTCCCAAATATCTACAGAGCTCTCTTCCCTGCAAGAGGAATACTCGAGATTATGCTTGTCTTTTTTCTTTTTCCTTTTATGCCTGTCTTCGTTTCTAGAGAATTCTTCCTCATCCTGTTTGTGTCTGTGCCTTTTTTTGCCTTCTTTTGTTGTAAAAGTAAAACCATCATCTGTTTCTTCATAATCATCTGCAACTATGTCTTCCAATTTTACTCTGTCAAAAGAAACCAAACAAAAGCCACCGTTCAGCATTATTAATATTTTTCCAACACATCAGCAGCTCAGGTAAGTTATTCTGGATCAGGGATGTTCCATCTGTGCATGGGACACTTTGGAGTCTCCCGCATGAGCACGGGCTGTGACAGGCAGGGCACAGGAGTGCTCCCGTTCCATCCTCAGGGACATTTCCAACTCCTTAGCTCCCTCCAGCCCTTTTCCAAGGAGGCCCCATCCCTGTCCCGCTGTGTTCCAAGTTCGCTTGGGGACTCACAGAATCCCAGAATGGGTCAGGCTGGAGGGGACTACAGTGTGTCATCTGGTCCCACCTCCCTGCTCAAGCAGGACCATCCCAGGGCACATGGCACAGGATTGTGTCTGGATGGGTCCAGAGTACCTTCAATGGAGACTCCACACCCTGTCTTGGCAGGCTGTTCAACGCTCTGTCACTGCACTGGAAAGTTCTTCCTCATGTTCAGGTGGAACTTCCCGGGCATCAGTTACTGCCCATTCCTCTCGTGCCATTGCTGCCCGCCCCGGGCAGAGCCTGGTCCACGCTCTGATATCCCCCTTTGGATACTGACAGGCACTGATGAGGTTTATATGTGGGATTGACTGTCCCGGTTCCTGTCCCT
>JAOXXN010000230.1:7894259-7915348 GCA_026770055.1 Myrmophylax atrothorax
GTCTAGGGTTGGGGACAGAACATGGGATGAGTAGAATGTGAAGTTCCCAGTATATTGATACCCGGATTTCTGCAGTTTATGCAAACCTTCAACCTAACTGCAGTGCTTAAGTATTACAGTCATAAATAAGCAGCTTTTAGTATGCTTTGCTTATATCCCTCTGAGAGAGACAAATCCTTTACCTCCATTATGCTACTGAAAAATGGATCTGCAAAATCAGTAATGGCTTGTTCCAGTGAAGCTAATAATTCACTTAAGTCTTCTGGATAGACAGATGCATATATGTGTGTGTGTGTGTGTGTGCTCAGTCATGAACCAAGAATGGTGGTAATTAATGAGGGAGGTGCAGTTGAAGAGCAATCACACTTGCTCTCAGTAACGTGTAGGCTCCTGCACATCTTGGGCTTTGTTTGTCCCTTGTTGCTTGTAAGATGCAGATCTGGTCCAGTGGCAGTTTGGGAGCCAGGCCAAGTGCTCCTGAACTGCCTCCTGCTGCAAGACTGCCCTGCTGCCCTCCACTCACCTTTTCTTTTGAGATAAATAGTCTGCAATTACAGACCATGCAAACACCTTCCTGTGTTGTGAAAAGCTTTATTCTTTGTCTGTCTCTGATCACTTAGATATTCAGATAGCCTTCATGAACAGTACAGCAATCAGTAAATCCAGGAAACGCTATTTAGGCTGTCAAAACACACTGGCAGTTAGTGGTGCTCCAGTTTGTCACATTTTGAGATAAAATTGAGCTGCAGTTAACATGTAAATTCTTATAGTAGTTCAGAGGTGGCTACAGCTTTGTCACCCTTGGTGTCCTGGAATTGGTCTTTTTCTCTGTCCTGACATCCACCTTTTATAGCAGCACCTGAAAACAGAAAGCCTTTCCAGGCTCTTCTCAATGAGTGTCTAACAAGCAGAGAATTATTGTCTCTTGATTTCCAAGATGGGGACTTGGTGTGGCTGATCCTTCTCTTTGGCAGGATATTCAAGGTATTTGAGGAGTAAAGCAAAATATGTTGGAATTTCTAGGGCTGCAGAGCCTTCAAGAGGCACATGCTTAACTTGTGCAATCCTAAGTCCATTTCATACACACCTTCAGTGTTTGCTTCTCCGTCCATTGTTCCAGCTTGTCCTGAACCAACCTTGATTGTTTCCGTAGGTGTAGCAAAATTGTCTTTAGAACCTGAACATATGGAGAGTTTCTGCTAACTCTGTTGTATTGGTACAAGGGCATCCAGCTGAACTGGACTCCCAGGTTGTTGTGTCAGTATCTGTAATCAAACCCTCTTACCTCCACCAGGCCAGGAAGCGTGGATTCGGAAACTGAAATGGCCTGGTTTGGCCCAGTTCAGCCAGAAAAGGTGGAAGGCACTGTATGTGTGCCCAGAATCCATGGAGACAGCTGCTTTCTACAAGGCCTATGAGAACTTGGCTTTCTTCTGGATTCTCAAGGCCGGGCACATGGTAAATGATGAACTTCTTGGGGTGGGATACACCATAACAGCAAGAAACCTGAAGTTAATATGCCTGCTGTCTGCTTCCTTATGGCAGCTGCTTATCGTGTGCTTATCTCTGTGCTAGGTACCATCTGACCAAGGAGAAATGGCACTGAAAATGCTCAGGATGGTGACCCAGCAGCAGCTCTAGGGAAAGGAGCCCAGCTGGTCTGGCTTCCTGCCCCAGCCCCAGGGCTGCTGAGGAGTGTGAGTCCAGAATCCAAAGTCGAAGGAGGAACAGAGGCTGTCTGGACACACAGACTCTCTGATCTTGTGAGAAAGTGCACAAGCACTCATGGAAAGGCATTTTTTTCCTTGAATGAGTTGTTGCTTTTGAATTTTTAAGCTGTGATTTGCTGCCTTAATACTTTTCATAAATGATTCTTCCAGAGGGAGGTCCACTGTCACGAAGAAGTAACTCTGACCCTTTGCCTTTGACTTGGAAGGATTTTGTGCTCTTGTAAAAACCTGCCCTTTCCCAAATGCTCCCTTGTCTGTCCACACACCAAGACTAAAACTGATTTGACCCCAATAGATTTGCTTTATGTTCCTCTTGGAGAGCTGACCTGCTTCATGAGGCTGTGGAATGTTCCTTCCTTTGTCCTCGGGCCTCTGCTTGAGTCACCTGGCTGGATTACAAGCTGAAAACATGGAGACACCAGGATAGAGGACCTGCCCTACAGGAATCACAGTCCATCTCATCTTGCTGTGGTGCCTGAGTTAGGATTCAGGATTCTTCGGGCTTCCTGTGTTGTTGAGAGAGAAAAACACCCCCCAGGGGAGGATTTGACCCTTTTGCTGTGGCCATTTGTTTCTTGTTTTCATTCTCTTGAATAACTGTTACTCAAACTTTGCCTTTAGCCTTAACACCTCAAGCACATCCAGCAGGAATTCCTGCCTGCCCATATTCTGAAGCAAGAGCCCTGTTAGTACACCCTTGTACAGAAAAGAATCCTGAGACAGAAGCCTCTTAAACCTTCTGGGTTTAGCCTGAAGAGTGGGAAAAAGGAGCATTATTTGAACAATAACAGCACAATTCTGAGAGATAACAGCAGTGTTTAAAAGAAGGATATATAAAATCTTGACCTATATTTTTTAAAGATTTTTTTTAAGTCTTGCAGAGACCTATTATTTTGAAACCATATTTTTTATATATAGTACATGGTCAAACATCATTTGACTTCTGCTCTGGAACACAAAGTGGCTGCTGTTTATTGGTGTCTGATAGGCCCAACAACTCGTTCCAGCTGTCAGAATACTAAATAAATAGCAACCCTTCAATTACTTCAGCAGCTGAAACTGTCATGAAATGCCTGGTAGCATTGGCTTAGCAAGGCTGAGGCATAATGCTACATAAACACATGCAATCACCCAGCAGCTGCAGTGTTGGCACCTAATAATTGCTTTCCTTTTTTGTGTTCTCTCCTTGAACTGTATTCTTGAGAACTTCAGCAATGCAAATCCAGATTTATTTTTTTAAACACTTGTTTCAATAGATAGGTCTGGTTGATCTCTTCAGCATCACATTGATTTCACTGCTTGAGAATCACATCTTCTCTCTTTTGGCTTTTTAGATGAACAAGAGGAGGATGCTAAAAGTGTGTAAAAGTGCATATCTGTATTCTTGGAATATTATTAACTAACTCACCGAGCAAATCAGCATGTTTGGCCTGGACAGTGTGCTGGTTTGGGCTGGGACAGAGTTAATTTTCTTTGTAATAGATAGTATGGGCTGTTTTGGATTTGTGCTGGGGACAGTGCTGATAACATGGGGATGTTGTGGCTGTCACTGAGCAGTGCTGGCACAGCATCAAGGCCTTTTCTGCTCCTCACCCCAGTGTGAAGGCTGAGAGGGCACGAGGAGCTGGGAGGGGGCACAGCCAGGACAGCTGAGCCAGAGGATAGCCCAGCCCATGTGGTGCCATGCCCAGCCCTGAAAGCGGGGAAAGAAGGAGGAAGGGCGACATTCAGACTTGCAGTGTTTCTTCCCAAATAACAATGTGATGGAGCCCGGCTTTCCTGGGATGGCTGCACACCTGCCTGCCCATGGGAAGTGGTGAATGAATTCCTTGTTTTGATTTACTTGTGTGTGCAGCATTTGCTTTACCTATTAAACTGGCTTTATCTCAACACATGACTTGTCTCGCTTTTACCCTTCAGATTCTCTGATGAGCAGTGTGTGGTGCCTGTTTGATGGCTGGGGTTAAACCACAACTGCAGTTTGAGTTGGCTTGTCCTCAGCCCTGTTATACACAATATTTTGCATTATGCCTAAACAAATAATACTGTAGGGCTTGCTAGAGGAAAAGAATTGAGAAGAAAGCAGCACTTAGTACTGTTCTTCCACTTCTTTATCAAGTGGGACATTGATTCACATTGCCTGGAGCTTGTGCTCAGTCATAGGCCTGAGACATCTGTTTCTTGTCCTGCTTTGTTTTAGCTTCTGCAGGTTTTTCAGTTGGCAAAGAGATGACTTGTGAGGGAAAAAGATGGTTTCGAGAAGGCTGGTGATAGTGATTTCTTGTTTTTAGGGCCTATGCCAAATCTAAACATGTTAGAATAAAAATACTTGCCTGTGGAGACAGGCCTTTAAATAGTGTCCATTTAAATGCTAACAGCAAAAAAGCAGATACCCGTTAATATCAGGGAAGATTCCTTTTGTCTCACCAAAGGCTTTGTAACTGGTGTGTCACAGCTCTACATCATCACAAAGGTAGGTCACCTGTCTAGCAGATGCTGTGAGAAATCAGTTGCTTTGAAAGGGTTTCAAGCCCTGCTGTGTATCTGATTAGCAGTGACATACTTTGTCCATTTGGATTTCATGCAGTATGTCATTTCCAGATAAGGGCAGTCACTTGGCAAATCCATTAGAGTGAATCATTCTAAATATTAATAAGATTTTTTACAGATGCTGGATCAGTGAAAACAGTCCAACATTTGTATTTCATCCTCTGCAGCTGCAGGCTTTGATTGCATAGGTAGCCTGACAGCCACTGACTTTACTTTGCTCACCATCAGGTGAAAATAATATTCATAGAAACAAATCTGTTAAAAATCAATGATTCAGCACTAGTGCTTCAGCAAGAACAGTTTTGGCTTTCTATAATAATCTACCTTTTCTAAGCCAGAGAAAGAAATCTAGATGTTTCTTTCAAAGCCACAACAAAAGAAGAATGTGTGTATACTAAGGCAAGAGGGAAATCTTGGAGCACTTCATTGTCATGTTGTGTCTGTTATCCTGTAAATATTCTTTTGTATGGCAGCACAATCCGCATCACTTCTGAACTCTGGGACATATTCATGGTTTTCCAGAAGGAATTCAGGAAAGGAGTAGTAAATTATCTGGCTCACAAACAGCAATGAAGGAACAGTAAATTTGAATAGAGCTGAGTTCACCCTCAAAAGGTTTCTCTGAACCTGGTTTTGGCTTTTCCCATACAGATTTGGTAGTTGAGGAGCTTTACTCTTATTGGAGAACAAATGTGACATTTGGTCACTGCTTGGGGGGGCCTTTTTAGGTTGTGATTGGTGATTGAGGTAGGAGGGAACTATGTTGGATATACCTGCAGGAATAGAGGTGTGTTAGTATGAACAGCCTAATGCAGTGGGTTTACAGGTAGATACTGTTCTGACCAGGGCTGTGTCAGTTTTAAAGTGCTGTGAATCAGCCAAGCATAAGACACAGCTGGAATAATTCCATCTGCAAGCTGCAGTCAGTAGATTTGATAATGCCTACCACAATCATTTTCAAAGGCAATTATAAAGGCTGCTAGAACCAGCCTGGTTAAGGTGCTTTTCTAATTGCTTCTCTGTTCCTAAAGTGCCCTTTACAGGAACACTACAAGCTTGAAGCAGCCTGTTGCTCATCACCATTAGCCCCACAGCCAACTTGGTCCCTGGATGGTCACAGTGATAATGATGCTGCACCTGCTTTCTCCTGTATAAATATTTTTGTTCTATCCTTTATCTCTCCCTAGTCAGCAACTGGACTCATCTCCCAGTCTGTTTGGAGACACAAGTGATGACTGTTTGGCATTAGCATCAATGTGGTGTATGATGTTTTAACTTTACTACTCTATCCCATTTCTCCTTGCTAAACACAGCAGTGTCTGGGAGCTACATTCCTGTAGCCACCTCTAGTAAAACTGCAGATGCAACGTTTTTATTCAGATGTTTAGTCCATCTTGGATAGGACAAAAATAAACAAAATTGCAGAAACTTTACATGAAGCAGTAAGAGAGAACTTTGAACAGTTCATATGCTGTGTTATGGGTGAGTTAGGCTAAAGAAAATACACTGGCTGGTGCATCCTCAGTCTTTTACAGCTGTTAGATGATTTTCTAGATGAATAATTTATTTTTTTAATAAATTGAGGAAGAGAAAGGGGTTAAAAATGCTCTTCAAGTTTCTATGGCTTAGGTCTGTTAATGTGGTTTGCTTGTTAGAGCCAGAGAGGAATGTCGGTGTGTCACTTGACAGCTCAGTTGGGGGCAGAAGTTGAAAATAGCTTGGCTGTAGCTACTACACTGGGTCTTGGAGTTTTAAACATTTCATTGCTTTCAAGAGGTTGCCAGATGCCATTGCATGTTTTAATCTGAGGGAAATGTAATTCTGCCCAACTGCTTAGAGCTCCCCAAGATAAAAGTGGACAGGTCCTTTCCCTAAGGCAGGAGTGTATGGAATATATGAAAGAGGCATTTGGAGGACTGTGGGACTTGTGGCAAGAAGGAGAAAGCAAGCTTTATCCCATAATATTCCTTCACCTCTGTCTTATGTATTGTTTTCCCTGCCAACTGCAGCAGCCTCCCCTCGCCAGCGGTGCATTCCCTGGGCTGGTGCAGAGTGCAGTGGGATGACTGGCCACTCGGTGGAGTAAGGAGACCTCCACATGCCACGGGAACATGCTGGCCTTGGCATCGAGCTGCTGCTGCCATCCCTGGGAACACCACGGCAGCACTTGGAGACACGCTTTGATCCTCCCAATTCACAGTGGATTTGGTTCTGTGTGAGCCCGTGCAGAGGATGGTTCATTTTAGCAATAACTTCGGGAGAACAGGTAGTTTGTGAGCACAACCCTGACTACAACAAGGCTTTACAGTTGCAAATAACAGCTGAATTAGACTGCTTTAACCAGAACACACCATTTGAGATGGTGGTTTGTACTAAGGGATGCTGTTTCCCAAATGGAATATTCCCTGTCTGTCCTTAATACTTCCTGACCACTGTCTCTGGGGGTAGGACGTGTGTTGTAAACAAAACAAATAAGGCATTAATGTGTTTGAGGTAAGTGCAGCTGCTGTCTAGCTGGGCTCATCTAGCAGAGTTGTGGTCATGCCTATTTCATAGTCTGGTAAGAGTTCTGTTAAAATTGAGTAAGAACATTCATACTGTGTAAAATTAAACCACTAAAACTTTTACCATGTGAGGTGCTTCAGCACCTAGAAAATTTCAAAGGAAGATCCCTGCTTGTAGAAACACTTCCCCAAAATGTCTAGGTTTTGTTGTTTAACTTTTTATAATAGAAGAAAAAAATTAGAGAAAAGGCAGTAAAAAAAAAAATCAAATATCTTGCTTGTGTCATACCTAATTAAGCTAGCCTGAGAAAACTCTATTACCTCTTAAATAATAGTTTTAAGTTCTCAGGGGCAAGAGTGCTAATGAGCTAATTCTTGCTGCCCTGTTACCTGTTGTTTATGTCCCTTAAAGAGAATATCCAACTGATAAAGCACATCTGTTATGTTGTTAATCAGAACAGTCAGTGGGAAACAGGATTTGATTCAAAATACAGTAAGACTATTAGAAGCCAAATATTCAATGTATTGTGTATATTCTAAAGAGAAATTGTTCTGTGAAGCTGTTCTGAGAGGCTGGGGCTCAAAATGTTGCTATGATGTGCTGGAACACAACCAGAATTGTGAATAAGGTCATCAGCCTGGGGAGTGCACTCTTTAGAAATTGTTTCTGACACCAGATTACAATTTGCTGTGTAAGTGGAAGTGACATTGATGGAAAAGCAGCTGATTGTAAAGAAGTCCTGCAAATGACAGCCATGGCCTGTGGTATTCAATGAAATATTTCCTCTTAACTATTTATTCTTAACTGGCAAATATGGAAGCACCACCACTAGTCATATTTCCCGTTCAGGAAACTAGATTGGCAGGGTGTATAATATTTATTTCACATAGGTATGAGTCATTTGAAGTTGCTAAACATATCTGATTAAACATTTTCATATATCAGTATGGAAAAATAGCCCACTGGCATCAGCAGACATGTCCTACCTACACCTGGAGGAGCAGAGACCAGCAAGGTGTAATGCCAGCTCCCTCCACTGGCAATAAAAACTGACCTCCTTGATCCAGCCTTACAAAAACTCTACCTTGGCAGTGCAGTTGCCCAGTAAGTGGGTGGCACACGTTTGTCTCACTGTCCTGTCGTATGGGGCACCCTCAGCTTTCAGATTCCAAACTTTTACTGACAACACTTTGCATCCCAATTCTCCTGTGTTCAGTGCTGTCAAATCATCTCCCAGCTGTCAGATATTTGCTCAAAATACTCAGCTGTCTATAATGACAGCTTCTACAGCCTCTTCAGCTCCCTTATCAGCTTGATTCCAGTGCTTGCTGGCACTCAACCTGTCTGTGGCAGTTCTCAGACTTCAGCACTAACTTCTCAAACCATAGTGTCTAAACCTGAGGCTTTTGTTGTTCTACCTCCTCACCCAATTAATGCAAGAATGACACAGATTTTAATACTGACAGTTTGGGTCTAAAGCTGTATTGCTCCTCACTTGCATATTTAGATTAAGCTCCTTCTCTAGGAAGAGAGAGATTCAGTGGAAATGAACTAGATTTCTTGAAACTGAGCACAACCCCCTCTAAGGCATGGGAATTCCTCCTCTGGTCAGGACAAAAGGAATAAGTATTCCTTTTCTTCCCACCGTAATACTTAGTGTGACTCCACTTCCCAGTCTGGAACTGCACAGCTGCCCACCTGCACAGAGAGGTGAGTCAGATGGTGCAAGGAATCACTCAGACAGCCTCAGCAAACAAGGTGGGACAGTGACACACATGTGCTGTGAGGCTTTGAAGAGGCTGAACTCCACTTCAGAGCAGTTAGACTAACAGTGACTGATTCCACAACTCCAAGGGCCTCCAGCTCACAGATTTTCTAATAGGTGCCCCCAAGGGCTGTGCTAAGCTCAGTCCCCACATAACCTAAAGATGAGTTCAAGGGTTCCTTTTTACTGAGATAAAAGTTAAACATTCCCACATCTTAAGCATCCTGCTCTAACTAGACAACTTCAGAGAAGTTTGCTGATCAAATATTTTTCTTCCCTTTTTTCCTTCAGATCTCCTCACATCTCTTCATAAGTTCTTCGCTTTCCAAGGCTCATATCTGATCTCTGCACTTTGATTTTTTTTTTCCCAGTCTGGAAAGACCCTTCATTACATCAGTGAGGGAAAGAAGAACCCTTCAGTATTTTTTGTAAAACTAAAGGAAGGTCAAGGTGGCAGGGGCTCTGGAACCAGCTCTGTATCTCTGTGTCAGAGGGTGGATATGTGGGGAGCTGTATTGCTGCTGCAGCCTGTGCTGTGCCTCTGCTGTGATTGACAGCTGACTTGCAGTCTTCAGGGCTGTCAAACCATCCTCTTCCCTAACCCTGAATTTGCACATAAAAGGAATGAGAGATTGTGTACAAAGAAACACAACTTCCTGAGAATACTCCTATTGGTTCCTAGAAAAGAGATTAATTTGACCAGCTTGCTCTAATCATGGGATTTTCAGGGTTGCTAAGAGCCATATGGACCTCTCTTACCACAAGAAGCAAATGAATGGCCACTGTCTGCATTCCAAACCTGCTGCAGTTACATGGTCATTTTAGCTGGACAGCTTCATCCATCACCTACAGAACGTCACTCAGTGATGGATGGTCACCTGTGCTCAGCAGCCACAGCAGCAAAGAAGGGCTGGCAGAGGCAATAAGTACCTGAGCCGGACTGAGACAGTGCTCCTTCCTCCCAAAGGGGCTGACCCAGTATCATTCCTGGTTTGAGGCACAACACAGAAACCAGAACCATTCCTGGTCATCCCTCTGGCAGCTCACAGCTGTGGGCTTAAAAAGCAGTCCAAAAATCTGTGAGAGAGTAAAGAGAGAGCAAGAGAGATCAAATTAAAACCCAGCCATGGAGCACAGCAGTTGCAGAAGGCTTTAATGAGGAATGCTGTAAAGGCAGGGGCATCCCTTTGTTAGCAGCTCTGTCTCATTAAAGCGTGGGTGGACAGTGGTCGTTCCCAGCCATGCCCAGCCACGAGGAGTTCCTTTCCATGGCTCTCCCTGCTCGCTTGAGTGCAGCGGAGCGTGGGAACCTCTGCTTGTCCTGCTTTTTCCTTAATTGCCCTTTAACTCTCTACACTCAGCTTTTCTCCCCCTGGCCTGGGCCCATTCAGAACAGGATCAATGGCTTTTCCTCAGAAAAAATATTGCAGTGTGACTGGTGTTTTATTTGGCATGAAGAACTGAGGTGTGGAGCAGTGAGGGGTCTGTGAACAGGTCTGTTGTGGAATCCTAGAATGTTAAGGGGTTGGAATGGACTTTAAAGGTCATGTAGTACCACCTCCCTGCCATGGGTACCTCCTGCTAGACCAGATTGCTCAAAGCCTTATCCAGCTTTGAACACTGCCAGGGTTGGAGAATACACAACCTCCCTGGGCATCCTGGGCCAGTGTCTCACCACCCTCACAGTAAGAAATTCCTTCCATATACTCCACCTGAATTCCCTCTCTTTCAATCTGAACCCATTCCCCCTTATCCCATGGGTACAGCTCCTGGTGCACAGTCCCTCTTCCAGCCTCCTTGTATCACACACTGGAAGGGGCTGCGAGGTCTCCACGGAACCTTCTCTCCTCCGGGCTGAACAGCCCCAACTTTCTCCGCCTGTCTTCGTCGGGAAGCCAAGCCTGGAGGGAGCCCGGGGGATGCCAGGCCGGCCGGCGGTCTCCTCCCCGCGCTGCCCATTCCCTGGATTTGCCTTCCCTGGATTTCCCGTCCCTGTCCCCGCCGGCTCCGCTCCGGCCCCGCGGCGCCCCCTGGCGGCGGCGCCGAGCGCGGTCCCCCCTCCCTCGCTCGCTCTCCATCCTCAGCTCTGCCCTATTGTTCTCCCGTCCCTCGCTCCCTCCCTCCCTCCGCCGCCACTCGCGTCCTCCCTCCGCTCCCCTCCATCCCTCCCTCCATCCCTTCCTCCTCCTCCTCGCTGTCCCGCTCCCCGGAGCTGATGTCACGCACCCGCTGAAGGCGCGGGCGATCATGGCTGCTGCGGCCGTGCCGCCGGCCTCCCGCTAATGCCCGCGATGGAGCCGGCCAGCCTGCTGCGGTTCCTGCGGAAGCTCAAGGAGGTTTTCGACGTCTGCGATGAGGATGCGGACGGCTTTATCCGCGTGGAGCACTTCGTCGCCCTGGGGCTGCAGTTCGGCCAAGGGGATGAGGTGAGTGGCGCGACCCCCCGGCCCCCCGCGCAACTTTCACCTGCTGTTCGCGGCCAGAGCCCTCCCGGGCCACCCCGCCGCCCACCTGCCCTCACCGCCCCTCCGGGAGCCCCCGCTCCGCCTCCCGGGACAGCCCGGACCCGCTGCTTTTCGGGGCGGCTCGGGGTGCCCCGTCCCTCGGGGGTCCCAGAGCCCTCCCCGTAGCAGCGTGGACCCCCTTTCCCCCCGCGCCACCAGCCGCTCTCCGCTTTTCCAGCAGAGTCCTCCCTAAAGACATGTCAGCTCCCTCCTTCCCTCGGGGGGTCCCGGAACATCCCCAGACCCTCGGGCTGACCTAGCCGCGGTCCCCTGGGGTGGAGGGACTTGTCCCCGTGCCAGGAGCGCCCTGGGGTTGCTGCGCCTTTTGGGGGTGTGTTTATTCTGGGTTTTCTCCGTCCTGGCTGAGCTGAGCCCGCACCGGGGTGCCCGGCTCCGTGGGGTGCCGGGAGCAGAGCCAGGGCTGGACAGTCAGGGAAGCACCTGTGCAGGCACCCCAAAAGCTCCAGGTGATGGGGTGGAGGCGAGGACACCCTCCCTCCATCCCTCCAGTGACACAGCGTAAATCTGGAGTCGCGCCGCTGATCTCGGCAGAGCCGTTGCGTCAGTGGGACCACTGTAACCCGTCACATCAGTGGAGATGGGAGTGGGATTCGGGCCAGAGTCAAGGAGGGCAGCGACGTGCGCTTGGTTTGAAACGGTTCCCGTCAGTGATTCAATCAAGGGCTGCGGCTCCAGCGGCATTAACCAGCAAGGAGCACTTCCCCATGGAGAACTCTCGGGATATTGCACTGAACTGTTCCCTACGCCCCAGCGATTTTGGGTGCCAGGGAGCAGGAGTGGAGCTGGGACTAGGGTAGGGTTCAGAAAACCGGTATCAAACAACCTTTTAAGCTAAAACAAATTAATGTGAGGAGCCCATAAAACGGTAGTTCATAAAGGGATGCCAAAGAGGCAGCAAAACCAGAGTGAATTCACAGTAATTGTTGGAGCAAATTACTTATTTCTGGCTTACCACTCTTAATGAAACACAGCTTGTGAATTAAATCAGGAAACCAGGAGACAGAAGGCTTATTACTTACAGATAGTCACAGGTCTGTTAAACGTTTTCTTAATGAGAAGATGGAGTTTCTTGTTTTAACCAACAAAATCAGAAGAACAGAGCAGTAGTAACGAGTTGGATTGATTTCTGGTTTTATTTGTCTCTTAGTAAGTTGTATAATTTTATATAAACTAGTAGAGGTATTTTTAGATTCTTACTACTGCCAGCTACACTGCATCCAAATTGCTGTTTGCACTACTGTGTTTATTTGGAGGCAGACCAGTGTCTTTCTCATGCAGCACTGAGGAAGACTGATGAAATTCCACTGTCTGTTTTGCAGCAGGAGGACATTGATGATCATAAGAATCCTTTTAGGACTTAGGAATCTTAAGGGTTGTGAGAGGTGAGTGGCTTCTGCAGGATGCAAAGTGGGGTTCAGATGGTGATCTCATAAGCCTTGAATGAATTGGAGTGTATTAGTTGGAAAATACTTGAATGGAGAGAAAGAGGGAACTGGAGACAGCACTAGAAAAGTGGTATGTGGGTCTCAGGACAGGCTGGCTTGCTGGGCAGGCACAGGAGAGACTGCCAGGGATGAGAAATGTATCCCTTGTATTTTGTTCAGTTGTAACTGGCAATGTTTGATAAGATATTTGCAAATCTGGGACAGAGAAGTCTTATCTCTATATCTTATCTATATATCAGGGTTATAATATAACTTGTTCTGGTTTACTTCCCTGTGTCTGGTGTAGTCAGGAGTTGGAGCACGTGTCAGCTGAGTAACTGGGATTTGTAAATCACCAAAAGGGGGTTGCTAGAGAAATACAGAATCAATTTTCCAAGTGCAGATTTACTGTAGAACAACCACAGTTGGTGTTTGGAGATGGCCAGAACCTACTCAAAGCAAAGTGCTTTCAGCCTTGCATATGCAGGTGCCTAATAAGTTCTGTGTGGGAATACATGTCATGAAATTAAACTGAGAAGACACTGATAGGGAGCAGTTGCCTTTAAAACATTAGAACATCTTTACTGTCAATGAAAAGTAATTATATTTTTGAATATGCTACAATTCTTGGTCCTGATCCAACTCAGCTCCATTTACATTCAAAAGAAATCTTTCTGTTGTCATCAGTGAAAGATTGATTTGCCCTCATGCATCGTTTATTTGCTCCTTCTGTTTACTTACTTCATGTGGCCACAGGAAGGATCCTATTTTGTAGTACTGGGAACTGAGTAATTCTGACTCTTCCCAGCAGTAGCCCTGGGTTATGTTTAGGAACCAAGAGAGTATTTGTCCCTTCAGTTGCGCCAGCCTGGTACACCCTGCTCTCCACCTTTCTCTACTTCCTCCAAGCCACCACCATCCGAAGTTTGGAGTCTATAAACTGTTAATACTAACTTCAGTAGGGCTTGTGGCTTGGACTGTGTAAGGCATTTAGGCTTTTCTGGCTTTTTCTTTCTCTTTCCTTTTCTTTTTTCTTTGTTTGTGTAGCGTGTAGTAAACATGCAGAATGTTACCATTCCTGAAAGATGATAACTCTGAAAACTGCCCCAAGGCAAAATGTTGCAGCAGGGCAGTAGCTTTCCATTCAAGCAAAACAATCTTTACCTGCACAGTCAAAATAATAAACTTTAACCTTTCTGGTTTACTTTTTAACTGTTTTATTTTTAGTGGGCTTTTGAGGCCTCTATTTCTAATAGCTTGATGCTTTTCTTCTCCTAAGACTGCACCATCACTGCTGTACCTCATTCCATTCTGCCTTTCCTGTGCACATCAAAATCCTCTCTTGCCATGCAGTCTGAAGCCAGTGCCAGTGGCCTCACAGTGGCTGTTCAGGTGAGGTATTTTGGCTGTGGAAACATCCAGTGAGTCTGCTCAGAAGCTTTTGCTTTGCCCTACAAAGCACATGGTTCAATGAAAGGAAGAAATGATTTGGCCATGTTAATTTGGCAGAGCCAAGAGCAGAATCGTGTCTCTAAATTCCTGAATTTGGAGCAGACCAGACTAGCTGTCAAGCACTGCTTGCTTGTACAAATGGTTATGGACCTTGTGCTTTTAGGCACTTTGGCTTTCTGGCCTCTGTTCATCCCATCTGACTGTGGGCATTTAACTGAGTTGTCTAAATTAATCTCTCTCCATGGACATTGGTGAGCAACTGAACACTCAGAGGTTGTAACAGGACCAAAGGATGAAATAAATCCTTCAGAGGTGCTTCTTTATCTCCAGGACAACAGAAACTCCCAGCTGAGGCTTTTTGTCAGTGCTGAAAGCCAGCAGGGTTGGGCCTGGCTTTCCTTGAATGGGATGTTTGCAGTTTGTGTAGAAATCTGAGGAAAGGCATGAAGGGCTGTTTCCAAAGCGACTTGACGGGATGGCATGTGCTCAGTAGCTAAAGAAACACTTCACATAACGGCGAGAAATGCCAAGAGTCGCTCGCCATCTGGTTCCCTTTCACTGGGAAGAGTTTCACCAGCAGCCAAGTGTCTGGGAGCACTGTGAGTGACATGCTCAGCAAGCCCCAGTTCTGGCAGGGGATTGTGTGAATGTGTATTTCAGGATAGTGCCATGTTTTATTATGCCAGATTCTACTTAAACTCTGCATTCAGTTTTCAGCAACAAGTGAAATAAGCTGAGCATGTTGATGACTTCTTTCCAAGACCCAGCTTTTGGAGGTGTGCAGACCATGCAGGTGCTTACACAGTCATGGGAAGATCAACAGCTGCTCATCAGCTTGAAGCAGTGTCACACCTGAAAGAGAACTCGAGCAGCTAATAAAATGAATAGGCTAATATCAATTATTCATGTGAGTGGACACTAATTCACTTGAAGTCAATGCTTTATTAGTGGTGTAGAACAAAAATAGCTGAAAACAAGTTCACATATTTCACAGGAGCAAATCAAACTTTCTGGGCAAAAGAAACTATTGTAATAGGGAGATGTTTATTGCTAATTTTAATCACTTCCATTTATCCTCATTCTGGGCCGAAGTTAAAGGCATCAACCTTAAGTGCTGCCCAGGCAGTAGATGCTCCATTTTGACTTGCTCTCAGATGTCTCCCAGGAGCTGATGTCATGCTCTAAACTCAGTCCTTCTGTAACCACTCCAGAATTAGCTTCTCCTGTAAAGAGCAAGACTGTAATTTCACTGCCTGACAACCCTAAGTTGTCTTCCTGAGGGATCTGGGTGAATTTCAGTGTCACAGTTCAGAGTTGCACCCAGAAATTAATGGAATCACTGCAAATTTACATCAGTGTGCATGATGACAGAGCTGATACCTTGAAAGCATGCACTGTGCTCTGGATTCACCTGCAGCCATGAGAAAAAGGAAGGCACTGAGACATTGAAAGGGAGGTATCAGGGAGTGTCACCAGCTGATTCTGCCATTCTCATAATGGAGGCAGAAAAGGGTTACCACCTCTTTCTTCACTGCTTTTCCTGGAAATAATCACTGTAGGAAAAAATAAAATACTTAACTAGATGTTACAAGGATGCAAGGAGGACTCCCACGTGACAGCGTTTTGTGTGCGAATGTGTGAGAGGCTGCCACACATTCAGATTCCTTCAAACTGTATTTGCTAATGACCCAGATATTTCATATCATTTACAGTGGCTGGGAAAAAAATCCAGCTCTGAAATGGCACAGTGGGGTACTTATTTTATGGATTAGTCAAGGTAGAGCCACTGTAGCCTTCCTAATCCAATGCAAAGTAGCAGTGAATATGTTTAAAATAGCCTTTTGGTATATCCTGAAACTAAGCATGTATTTCTAAACAGCTGACATAAAGCAAGCCTATTACTCACTGTGGTTTGGAGAGGAGCTGTAGGTTTGCTGTGCACTCATGAGTTTAATTCATTATGTAACGTTTGCATTTCAAAGGTAAGAGCTCTGAGGGGGTTACGTGGACGGTGAAGAATTGATTGTTACTGTGTTTTGCAATGTAAGTCACTGATCTGAAACAGTAAATTCTTAATCGCTAAAGGAAGGCAATCATTTGGGTAGCAGTTCTTGGTATTTAAATGACTGTTTTTTGTAGCTACCTCAGTGTTTGCATTTGCTGCAGGTACAGTGGTATTATATTGTCTTATCATTAAATGCAAAAGTTAAAAAAAATCATATAAATGAAGTACAGAAGACAGTACATTAGGGGAGGTAACGTGTAACTGGTGAAGTTAAAACATTCAGCTGTCAGGCAAGACCAGGTATTTTCTATGTGCATTTTTCTCCCTCCATGCCTGATTCAGTCCATGCTGTTAAGCTGTAAAATTGGTGTTCTTTGTCTGTGACATGTCTGCATGTTTTCCAGAAATTTGCTCTTGCAGATTTCCTAGGGAGGATTTCAGATTTCTTGCATGTATTGATTTTACTCCTGTAATACGACTAAGCTTTGAAAAGTGACTTAAACAAAATTGCTGCAAGGGAGGGTAAGACTTGGAGGAAGAACAAGCCACTACCATCCAGTATTTGTGGGTGTGATCCCCGCTACAGAATTTTTCTTGGCTTCTAAATTGCATTGTTACCTACAATTTAGCACAATTGACTCATACTCAGCAGCAGTGCTTTTATAGCCACAAAGCGGAAAAAAATCAATTGCCTTACAGTGTTTAATGGTTTTAGTCTCTGTGTAGTGGACAATATAGTTTCCTATTCATTTTATCTGATTTTAATGCTGACATGCAGAAACATTTTAAAATCCCTCATCTGATTTTTGCAGCAGGCTGTCTGCTCAAGAGTTCTGAGAGTTCTTAAAATATGCAGTATTTTGGGACACAAACGTGATCTCAGAGCTAGATACTTACATAGACTGCTGAGTAAACACCCATCCTGTGCAGTTAACTCAGTGCAGGGTGTGATTAAGTACAGGAATGATAAAAGAGAGTGTCAGACACAGTCTCTAGTACTCTAACATATGGTTTTACAACAGCAGTGTGAGCACAAACAAAGCACTGTGTAATACCTCGGCATTGCTTTTTACTCCATATATAATTGAAGGGCTTCACTTGGAGAGAATGCAAGTGTTTCTACAGAGCTATGAACTGGTTTGTGTGCAGTTAAAACCAAAAATAGCAGGACTTCTTCCTAAGCCTTGCATCCTATTCGTGTTCAGCCCCAGAGTGAGAGACAGGAGTGAACTGTGGGCTCAAAGTATGGCAAGGGAGACAAGGCTGATACACAGACCTGGAAAAATTGCAGTGTACTCCTCGGATTTGAAAGCTGCTTTGGCAATTTTGTTAGGGTGTAATGTTATGGGTTTAGGGGGTCATGTGAAAAGCTTAGGAACTGTAGAGACTTTTCTCTGTCAGGATTCCTGAAATTAGAAGGAAAGGCACTGGAGTGGTCTGCTCTGGAGTGGAGAGGCTGTTGGAATGATGAGTGGAATGAGAGGTGTCAGCCAAACCAATTTGTTCCTCTAGAGTGGTGTCAGTTTTAAAATTACCTACATTTCGATGCTCACAGATATGTTTTCTCAAGTGTTCCATAGCATCACACATAAACCTGCATTGTCAAACTTAATTTTTTTCCACTTTTGGGGACATTCTGATGGTGTTCCATCACCTCCAGATGAACTGGCCCTCCCCAACGGGATCCAGATGGCTTTTGGAATATGGAATAAGGTTTTCCAGTGACACTTCTGTTGTTATGATTAAAAAAACCCGAACAAATGTGCAGATGCAAACAGCTTTGTCCATATGCTTGCAAGCTATTAATAGATATAAGAAACTGTCCTAAAATATTGGTGATTTCACTGTTTTTATAGCAAGTGACTATAGGATCAGATTTAAACCTAACATACATGATGTGTCTGTTAGGATACAATAGGTAATGGCAATTCAGAAAGTGAAATGCCAGGGATGACAGCATGGAGAACATTTGTCATTATTGGCCCTTTCCTTTTTGTGCTGTGCAATAGTATATTCTGTCACCCTAAAATAGTACAATATCCTCTGCTAATAGCTCTAAGGACACCTTTTTCAGTATTGTTAGCTACTGGGAACAGGAGAAAGCTGTAGGGTTCTCATTAGGAGAATTTTTTTGCAGGAGTCTCTTGTGTGCTGGACTGGTGTGGTATTGTGTCAAAATACAGTAGTGTGCTCAGGAGGGGTTTAGGGAAGGCTTGTAGGGATACAGGAGCTAATGAAAGGGAAAGGAATGTCCTAAAGAGAGAGGTTCTGCTGTTCCTTCTCACTGGGATTCCCAGCAGCATCCATGAGAGCAGATTTGGCATTTTGGCCCCAGGAATCCTGGTGCTGTTGCATTCAGTGCTGTGACCATTGTGTGTTGTGAAGGAACAAGGATTGCACAAAGGATTTGCAGCCTTGCAGTAAAGACCAGCTCTGTTGCTGGTCCTTTATTTGGCTTTGTTGTTCCTCATGCAGCAGGCCAAGCAGTAACTTGTGGCCCGTGGTGTGGAACAGACCCCCTTTGCATCCAGCCTGGAGAGAGTGGGAGCCTGCACCCGTCTTGTCAAGTGGTGTGGGGCTCTTTCATTCAGCCTTTAAGAACATTTTGCTCCTGAGGGCCCTGGTTGACTCGCTGGCAGCTGTTTGTTCAGAGATGTGGCCATGAGCCTTGTCAGGCTGGGATGGCCCCACATTGGCAGAACTGTGAGAGTGACGATGGCAATTGTACTGGAAGGGGAGCAAAGCCAGTTTGTGCCTGTAAACATGGATTTCGTGGAGTGTGGTTTTTACAGCACTTTTTCAGGCTTTATGCAGCCTCCATAACAATTGTTATAGGAGTCTGGCACGTTATTTTTGCATAAAATATGTAGGAGTGTAATTGTCTTCACCTTTTGGTGTTTTTTAGAAGTGTGATATCTTGACTGATTTCATTTGCAGTTAGTTTTTTACTGACAAAACTTAAATTGAAGTATTTGGCAAACATTTAGCAAAAATGCTCCAAAACATAAGATTTTGCTCAACACAAAGCATTTTTCCTGTTTTCTTCTGAGAAACATGGAAAAGAAAAAAAATATTTTGATTCCCTTTACGTGGTGAGAAAGCTGAAAAATCAGGTTTGTGCAGGAAGCACGAACAGCTTTAAAGTGTGGTACAAGAGAAGGTAGGATTTTGACTCTTGAATATTTGTTTGTTTGGCTACTGGTTTTCACAACTTTATGACCACAGTTACCTTATCAAGCCCTGATCTTGAGCAAATGAAGCTTGACTTTGTTTACTTCAGCCACACATTGGTGAAACTTGGGAATTTCAGCCTCCAGCATAAAGAGTGAATTGTGTGTTTCATTCCTCAGTTCTCTTTGGGATTGCTTGAAAATAAAGAATTGAGGAGTGCTTTGGGACACATCTTCAAAGGAGCTTTGATAATGTCAGTTTTGCTTTTCTTGCTGAGCAATTACAAGGATGGAAGTTTCCACCCAGGGAAGCTGCATCTTGCCTTCTCACCTGGGAATTCAGTGCCCTTTGCCAAATGCAAGCTCGCCTGCACGGTTGGATGTGTTTACTGGAAAGTGCTGTGATATTTGCTTCCAATCAGACAGTCCAATGTGTCTTGTTTAGAGAATGAAATGGTTTGAGCAGTCTGCTCTTGACAGCTGTCATTTGGGAAAGTCTAAATTTGAAGGTCAGTACGTCTCCAACTGCTGGTGTGACTTTGGGGCTGGCAGATCTTTATCAACAACCCACCACCTCATGAGTGTCCTAGTAGTCACCTTGACTGGTGACTGCTGGTATTCCAGAGGATTTCTGCATATCTGTCAGCCAGATTGGAAGCTTTGGCTCTAAGCAAGCTCATGATGTCTTTCCAATGGGTGAAAACATAATTTGCTATGTACAGTGAATTTGGCACAGGTCAAGTTACTGTTCTGGTGCAAATGCTGGCAGATGAAGGTCATTTGTTTCTTGATTTGGATAGTCACCCAGCAACCTCAGGAAGAGGTAAAGTATTCACAAATTACTTGCATTTTGCCAGAGGTCTGTGGCACAGATTGCTTTTTCTGTGTGCTTAGGCCCATGTGATTTCTCGTACTGTATTTTTCTTGTAAACCTGGTCTGACTGTTTTGAACTACATTTCTCTTCCCAGCAAATATTTTCTTTCCCCTGTGACATTCTAAATACATTGTCAGAAACTTGACAGCCCTGGTGTGTGGAAGCATCCTCGGTGCTTTTGTCTTGTGCTCAGTGTGAATGAGCCCTGCTGCTCCTTGTGCGGGGGAGCGGCTGGAAGAGGGTGGTGGTCCTTGTACCGCTATTTCTTTGGGGTGGACACTGAATATTCTGCTCATTCAGGGCCAAACTGCTGCTCTCAGTCTGCTGCCTGAGGCCACAGGATGGTGTGAGGAGGAGGAGGGCACCATGCAGGGATATTTAATGCGTGAGGATCGAAGATGCCTCAAGGGTCACATCATGAATGGACTGTAATCCCCACTGTCATTCCACAGCATCAAAGCTCTGCCTGGGTACTGCCTGTTGCTGGGGACTATTTGAAATAATGCACAATGTTCTGGCCTCACTATATTATTCTCCCAGGTTATTCCTTCCTTCTTCAGGGGCAGCTTCAGTTTTGGACTCACCATGGCTTGTGTTTTTTGGTGAGAGGCTCCTGGTTAAATGGTGGTGGTCAGTCATCTCTGGTTATGCTACAGTGAACTGGCACCTGTTTGGAAGGGAATGGAGCTTTGGAGGAGTTGGGCTAAGCGGTTATAAACACAAATGATTTACACAACATTTCAGGTGAAAAGCTTGCTTGATTGACTTGGTGGAATAATGTGGCTGTAAATTACCTTTGGGTTTATTGCAGTTGGCTCCTGCTGCAGCAGCTCCTTAGCAATATGTTCTGTTCAGTGGCACTTCTCCTAATTCAGTGCCTGACATTGCTTGCATTTTGTAGATGTTGCACTATTCTGTAGAGCTGATTCTCTGGATTTATGGTAAAGGGTGAAGAGAGTAGGAAGGCAGACTCCTCTCACAGCAAGAAATTGCTGGGGTCTCTATTTTAGGACAGAAGTGTGAAGAGGCACTTTGCAAATACCTTTTTTACAGGAGGAAGTGTTGCCATGGATAACACTTGTGAAACA
>JAOXXN010000230.1:7916772-7928387 GCA_026770055.1 Myrmophylax atrothorax
TGTTCTCAACAGAGCAATTTTGCCCACTGTCAGAACTGGATGTTGTGCTTTCTGTTATTAATGAGGGAGTTATTGTTCCCTTTAGGTGAGGTTTCCATGATATTTGCTGCTTGGCACTTCAGAGACTCTTATTAAAGGGCTGGTGTGGTCCCATGAAGATTCTGTGAAGTGTCTGTTAAATGGGTCACTCGATGCCAGAGAACATGAGCAATGTCTGCACCACTTCTTGGGAGCAGCAAGGAAGGCAGGCTCAGAACACTGCTGAGCTGTGGGGCAGCACTGCTGGAAAGAAACACCCCACAGAATTTTAAAACATTCATCTTTGTTCAACTAATATTACCAAAATAAACTAATAAAGTAGACTTTTTTTTTGTGCCGGATTAGCAGATTTAGGTCACAGGCTGTAACTGAGTGTGACTCGGCTGTGTGAATAAATCAGTTCACTTGATTGTGGGATGAATTGACACTTTCAAAGCTTTTAATAGGTAATGAATATTCAGGGTCTACCACATGGTAGGAGATCTAAAATGAAGGCTTAGATTCCTAGGCTGGCTCTCAGTCAGCCAGGGTTGCTACAAAAGGGTGTCTTGGAGTGCTGGATCCAGTGCTGCTCTCATCCCCCTGGACTTTCCTCTCTGCTGTTGCTAACAGGAATGCAACAATGCAATACACTAACTGGTGGCTTTAGAAGACAGGTTTTACCATGCTGTATTAATGCTCAGAGCTTGTTGTCCTCCTAGCACTATTTGTAGACATCAAGTGGAGTTGAGTGGGTGTCAGGGAAGGGTTTGAAAGGGGCTTGCAGAAGAATCTGGGAGCAATTCTGGAAGAAACATCCATCCTGACACTCGGTTCTCTTTAATTTCTTGTCCAGCATACCCAGAATTGGAAATGACTCCTGAGAAAGTCAGGATTTTGTCTCCTCTTGTGTGTATTCTTTCTGTGTATGAATTGGGTTATTGAGTTCTTAAGGGTGAGAGGAACTTTGTTCTGCATTTGTACAGCCTGGGGTGGGCTATACACTAGAACCTCTTTGCACAAACAGAGGCAAATAATAAACAAGCAGCCCACCTTGGTTCTGGGGAAACTGTCTCCTACACACATTTTTTTGTTGTCTTGTGACTGAGATGATCTTTGATTTGGATCCATTGCAAGGTGGTTCCCTGATGCCAAAACCTGTGCAGTACAAGAAGTGTTTAGTGGAACACTTATCAACTGAGTTGATGCTGAAGAAAATGGATACCCTGATGGGATACAAGCTTTGAGGTGCTAAAAAACCTGTTTCAGTGAGAGCCAGGACGTTGATTTGCACAGTAGAGCCCACGCTCATGCAGGAAGCAGTCAAGAAATGCATCAGACTTTCTTGGGCCCACTTGAGTGACTCAGCATCCTGTAATAATTCCTGATTTGTTACTTTTTTAAATACTACTCACAAGAGTAGTGGGGAAGGGAAATAAAGATGCTGGTGCAAAGTTATCCAAGCTAAGAATAGCCTACAACATGGCTATGAAGTGTTATAAGTTTGGTATTTTTGCTTGCAATAGAGATTTCTTGCCAAAGCTCTCAGTGGAATTAATTTGAAAATCAGAGTTCAAGGCAGCTGGATAAGAAAAAAGGATTTGGCAGTTCTGTGAAAATCTTTAATCAAAAAGGCTCTGTAGAGCATCTCAGAGAGTTCTGGGTACAGCCTTTCACTGCCTTGCATATGCCAAGAGTGAATCACAGCTGATGATGACGTGGAAGAGGTGACAGGGCTGATCTGGAATGTGTCAGGTTTAGGTGTAACATGGACTAACCTGCCATGGCAACTCTGGGAATGCTGCTCATGGTCAACACTTCCTAAAGTAGGGAAAAATGAGAACCACATTTGTTAAGAAAGCTGATGATCCATGTGCAACCAGGAGCTTCAGGTGTTTCACTGATATTACAGTGTGCAGTTCCAGAGTTCCTGATGCTGATGGGATTGATGAGCTCCATTACTCCTGCTGAAAATCCACCAATTCAAGCAAAAAGAAGCAAACCAAAATGAAAGGTGTTAGGTTTCTGAAAGGCAGGGGAAGATCTCAACAACAGCACTGTTGCCAGGAGTGTGGTACGGCCTGCACTGCACAACTGCTCCTCCTGTGCCCGAGCACAGCCAGGCACTGATGGATAGCCTGGTACGGGCGGCAGAATTCACACCATTGAGAAAGACAGTGCAATGAATGAGAGGCCTCAGCTGTGCCAAGCACCAAGGCAGGTGCCCCCAGGGATGTCAGTGGGGTCTAGGTGTATGAAAAGCATTCATGGTTTCTGTTGAGCAGGAGTGGAGTTGAATGAAAGTTTCAAGTTGAATGCATATAGCAGTGATTTGTTGGACTTAAGCCTTATTATTTTTCCCCTTCAAGAAGTCTTGTATGGTTTGGGGCATCCATTTTAACAGGATTCTCTGGAAATTAATCTGAAAGCATGAGGGGTGTAAAAATTGACAACTTTCTAAGGTTTTAACCATGCTGTAGGATTCTTCAGCAGAAGCAAAGTTCATTCTTAAATTCTACAAGCAGAGTAGAAATTTATCGTTTCCATCACTATTACAGGTTTATTCAGCAAGGGGGTTAATTTATTGTTTGATTCTATTATCTGTAAGGAGAGCTAAGTGCTGAATTGGGACTAAACTGCTCAGCATTCCTGCAAGGTGAGAGTCTGAATAGCAGAGCAGGGCTGGGAAGGAAATGAGTTTGCTGATCAAGATGTTCTTAAGTGTATCTTCAAGGCAGGTCTGAGTCAACACTTTGAGATAATGCTGTCAGGCTAAATAATAACACAAACTATCCTGACAGCCTGCTTGGTCTGGAAACAAACACTGTCTGTTCCTTGGCAGTGATTGCTGAGGGCTCTAGTTGCCAACAGCCCAGTGTTAGCCACTGTGACTCAAGCCATTGACTCCTTCTGTTTGGCATAAAACATTCAAATATTTAAATAAATTCAAATGAAAGGTAGGAATCATCTTTTAATTTGGAAAATTAAAGTGCTTTATAGCTTTAGTAAGGATCTCTGATCTCCACCTGAAGCACAGACAGCAGTAAGGAAACTCATTTACACATGCCCCAAAATAAAATATGCAAGACAAGACTTCTGATACCTGTACCCTCCATCTGCACTTTGCAATTAGCTCTGACCTTTTAAAATGAACCAGGTGCAGAAAATTGCTTGAACACATCACACCTAAGATGAGATTCGTACGTACTTCTGGTTTCCTGAGAGCTCTGTTCTTGGCAGTGAAGAGCAATCAGGTTAGTCAAAATAACTGAGAAAAAGGAAAGTATATGCAGGAAATTCTCTGCTGGCTCTCCCAGGTATGCAGACTGTGTGTCCTACCTATGTAGTAAAGTCTTGCTGATTTTGGGGCAGAGTCTTGAGACACCAAGCAATCTTCCTGGTGTGTGTACATCTGTTCACACACAATGAAAAGCACATGCTAAGCATGTGGCTGATATTTTCCTTCATTTTTTGTTTCCTCTTCTGTCTGTTTTCTATTTCTGTGTCAGTCTCTTCTTTTTCTTTTGCTACCTATACTCCTGCTTTGAGGCCCTTGGAAGAATTTACACTCTCTCCTGCAGGAACAGCAGCCTTTCCAGTGACTGTTGCCATACACCTTTCTGGCCTTAAATCTTTCCTAGGTAGTGTAGGTTCAGAACACTTAGTGGGATTTCTGTCTTCTGTGGGATTTCAGACAGAGCTCAGACCCTGGAGCTCAAAAGTATGAACAGCTTTGTTTATCTGGACCTGAGAAAACACCTCCACCACCAGGAGGGCATCCTTGAACTGGGGCCTTCCCTGGGGATTGGGTAATCTGTGCATTGGGAACAAAAGGACATATGCAATTCCATGAAGCTGATTTACAGCAGGAAGATTAACAGTAAAATAAATCAGCCATGTATTTAGAAGAGCATCCCTTATTGAGGGCCATGGTGGTTTCAGCAGAGCTGAGAATAGATGCAAATGAAATGAATAAGGCTCAGAAGCATTGGGACAGAGTGGAAGAGAATAAGGTACCTTTTGCCTGTTCAGTGTGTTTAAATTGTACTTGGATTTTAAACTCACGGGACAGGTTCAGCAGTCGGTCCTGACGCTTTCAAATCAGCTAAAGGGCACTCAGCAGAAATGCTAATGGTTGAGTTGTAGTGGACACAGATGGGAGAAGGATGGAAAGAGTCTCAAAGGGGATCAGCAGATTTTGTCTGCAGTGCTAAATGCAAAAGAGTAATGAGCAGTGTCTGAACACTGCAACCACTGCATCTACTGTACATGTCTTCCTGCAGTGTTCACTTTTTCTTACCAGTGACAGCTGTGACTTGTAACCTCTCCAGACTGCTTAAACACAGATCTTCTTGTTCCTGATTGAATTTCTTGCTCAGGAAGAACAAAACCTTACTCCTGGCTCAAGGCTGCATTTTTCCAGGCAGGGGTGCTGTGTCTGTGGCAGTGAGGGAAGGCACAGTTCTGATTGTCTCCAAAATCCACCATTTTGCCTGAACTGGGCTCAGCCAAACCTGGACCAAAATGCCTGTGAGCTCTGAATTAAAAATTTTAAGTGCAAACAGAGCACTTGTTTAAATCTTTGCCTTCTCTTTGTCCTTGCGGGAAGATTGCACTGATCTTTTCAAACAAAACCAAAGATGTTTCATCTTAGACTGACTATCTTTGGTCTTTACTACTGAAAATCCCAGAAGCCTCATACTCTGTTGTTCATTGGCATGAGAGAGATAAAAAGAGGGAGAACCTGTCTGTCCTCTGGCACTCTTAAGAGCACTGGAACATGAACAAAAGAAAACAGAGGCTTTAGTGACCTCATGGAAAACCACCTGTGAAAAATTAGAATTTCTCTTTGCATGTTAATAGATGAGTGAATTCTGTTTAGGATTTTTATCCTCTTAGATTGAAGGACATTTCAAGGGTCTAACTCTGTTCCCCACTACTCTTGCATTGGTGTAACTGAGCATTAATGAATTGCTGATTGATGGAATCACACCTGTAATGGTTCCACTAGAGTAAAAGCAGCAGCTGTACCCATTTATGCTTAAAACTCAAGAGCCCTATTCCCAAAGCAGTTATGTACCATTTATACATTGGTGGGATCAGCTCTGCTGGTGGATGAGCAGGAGCAGTAACCTCTGGTCAAGGGACAGTGACAGACAGGTTTGCTCTGCCCTCACTCTCTCAGTGTTCAGATTGCATCAGCAGTCCTGTGTGCTTTTAAAGCTCTATTTGTCATTTTTTTTCCACTTCTGAGAGTAAATATTTTACATTGGTTCCAGGATTTTAGTGTCACTGATCCCTGTTTGTGCTTGACTTCAGCAGCTCATGCTTAAAAGTGTTTTCCCTCATTGCAAATCTTTATGGGTGAGTTATTTGCACAGGATTTGCTGCTGCCTTTTTTCTACTGTTGGAATTTGAGCTTGCTGGCTGTATGCTCTATGCTGGGTGGTGATTTCTCTGGCATATTTCCTTTCTTCTTTTGGCAGGTCCTGAATTTATTCCATTTCTCTTCATGAAGTGAAAAGTGCTAAGCAGAATTTCCAGTGACTTTCACTTTTATTTAATTAGTGCTTTGTCTTGACATTGTCTAGTGTGTAAATCTTGTCCTTTTGAAGACCAGGAGCAGTTGATGTATGGTGGCTTTGGCACTGGCTGTAGATACTTCTCTGCTCAGCAATTGGTGTGTGAGACAAGTTTATTTCTGGTGTAGGGAAGTGGAACCAGTATTACAATTTACTGAGAGTATCTGGTAAATTGTTCTGTTCAATAGTCATGCAGAATGTGATGTTTAATTGCTGCCACCTGACCCTCTGAATATTCCATTCTCCTTGGTTTCTTACCCTTCATTACTTGCTTTAAACATTCCATGAGTTTGCAATATCCTGTGCCTCTGCTTCCCTGTCTCAATTCCAAAAGCTGTGAAGGGTAAAATCCACATCAGTGCTGAGCCCATGTGCAGGGCTTGCACTGGGCAGTGCAGATGCTGCCTGTGGATGTTGGTCTAATGTCTTGAATAAATATGGGACATTAATCTGCCATGCAGTGTGATACTCTGGAGAGCCACTGATGAGCACTGAGTGACATCTAAGCCCAAAGGGACTTTTCAGGAGCCTGTGAAATGACAGCACAGATCTGATCAGCTGCAGGAGCAGAATAGTCTTTGCTACATCATATAAACCAAATTATGTTCATTATATGCCATGGTGAGGTGAGATTAAACCAAATTATATAATGCTAGCATTTCTGACAGCATGATTCAAAGTTTCTGGGTGTGCTTGAACATGTTTTCTCGTCAGTGTAGTCCTGCAGAGAGCTGTGAATCAGAGTGGACCATCCACACGCTGGATATGGGGAGAAGCACAGCTCAGTCCACCCTGCCCAGGCTGCCTGAGGTTGGAGTGTGTGTAAATGCCATCCACAGAGCAGGACACAGAGCTGCAGCACCAGCTGTGGTCTAAGGCTGTAGGGTAACTACTGATTTTCCATCCAAATAATGACAGTAACACTGAAGGACTGAGATTAGGTAAAAACAGTTGGAGCCATTCCCAGGTTTGAACTGAGAGCACAGTTTTGTCATGTGTTTGTTGGGAGGAAGAAAAGCCTCCAAACCCTCTCACTCATGCAGTGCCCTTGCTAGAGAAGAACAAGTTAATTGTACATCTGACACAGCAGGAGCCTTTCTGGATGTCTTTCAGATGAGTTGACAACTGATAATTATGTGAGAGCTACAGGCTGTCTGTCCTCTATTACTCCAGCACAGCTCTAAATGCTTTCACTAGGGGAAAAACAACACAAGGAGTATGAGAAAAACTTTAATTATAGAGAAGGGAGTAAAATTTGTTCTTTTTGTTTGTGTGGCTTGCTGTTATCCTGTCTAGTCAGTGTTAAATCTTACATCCGGTGTAATTGCACAGTATTGGGAGTGTTGCTGTTGTGTTTCAGGTGTTACTCTAATGGGTAGTTGGAGAAGAACTGCACATCTAGCCAGGCTTCTGTCTGTGGTTTTAGCTCCATCAGGACACACTCAGCTTGCCAGGGCAGAATTTGGGATGCAGCACACCTGTGCCAGCTTGGTGGTATCTTGTGCCTAATCTGCTCTTGCCATATGTGCCCATCTCTCAGCAGTAACATGAGGTCGGTGTCAGTGATGGAACAGAAGGCAGTTGGAGGTGTTAGAGGACATCTGGGTGTTCTGTCAGCCTGTGGATTGTTCCCAGGCACTGGCTAAACTTCGCTCTGTGATTTCATATGCAATGTGCTGTATGTGCTGGACTGTTAATCTGCACAGACCAATTCCATTGCTTTCATCATTTTCCCTAGGACTTTACAGGAAGCCTTTTTCACTTAGGCAGCACCAATTGTGCAAGAATTGGAACATGCTGTAGTCAAGTGAGAATGGGATTGGGAGGTGGGGAAGAACAATATTTTTCCCAACATGTTGTGAAATTGTGACAGAACTGATGCTCAGGTCAGAGCCCTGGAATAGCATTCCAGCAGGAGAGGAAAGCTCTCACATAAGAATATATTTTGTTGGGTCTTTTTAAATCCAATTTTACAGCTCATATAAGAGACCTCCAGCTAAACAGGCTGGGGACTAGATTCCTGCTACTGAATTAGCAGCTATGTGTCTTTGGCTTAGCATCAGGGTGATGTCCTGCATCCATTCACTGACAGCTTGATTTTGTCATGTGTCAGAGCTCTCTTTTGGCTGATTTGTGACAATTTCTGGCCTGTTCTCAGACTGAAAAATCCCTTCTTGCATGTCTTATTTATGTATTTAGGCCATGTTAAGTTTCCATAGATGGTGTGCCACCAAGACATTAGGGAGTGCAGGGTTTCTAACAGAGCAAGACTGGAACCAAGTGTTCCCTGGGCACTGAGAGCTGCTGTCCCATCCCTGGCCAGGCCAAAGAAACATTCTCTTCCTCATGCTTCTCTCCGTTTCCCCTGCACTGGTTATTTTTAGATTCTCCTCATCTCTGCATGTCAGTTGTGGAGCTGTGTCACAGAAGATGAGAGTAGAGGCCAAATAGGTTCAAAGCAGCCAAGCTTGGTGTTTCTCAAGGTTTTTAGATAACACTGCACAAGGCATTTGTTTCTTTTCACATGTCCATGATACATGTCAGCTGCCCACCATGGTACTGTTCCAGTGCCTGAAGTGGAATAAGGTTTTATTTTTCAGTAATGAAAGTCCTTAACACAGGACTTATTTTAAGAATAGATCTAGGGATAGAGAACCATTTGCTTGACCCCTTAAAGTTCTTGGAGTGCTGTAATTGCTGTGAGTACTTACTTTAGTATATACAAGCCTATGTAGATTTAGGTTCCCTGCCCTGGTGTCTGAGTGTCTCAGTTGATACGCACTTATTGTCACTGTTCTGGGGGTTTGGGGAGTGGACATGCAATGAAACTAATGACCTGTCCATGATGAAAACCCTGAGTCTGTGGCAGAGTTGATCATTTAACACAGGTCTGCTCAAAGCTGAGCTACAAGAACAGAGCTTTCAAGAACAGACTTATTTTGTATGGAAGGAGGTGCTGGGATGAGTGTGTATGTGTGTGCCATCCAGACCATTTCAGCACAGAATTAGCCTTACTAATTACATGCCCTCCTTCCTTAATTGAATATTTACTTAACATTTGACCTCCTTTAATATATTCAAACAAACTGAGTTGTCTTTCCCAAGGAGTTCAATCTTCAGCTCTTTATTCAGGCAGAATTCCCTTTATACCAGTTGTGCTCACTCTGGAGCAGGGCCAGCAGCTCCTGCCCAGGCTAAACCATGGCCTTTCAGACGAGGCACAAATTTTTTTCCATCCTTGCCATTAGATGTTTTATAAGCAATTTGAGAGTTTTGCCTCAGTCAGGACAACAACAGCACCCTGGAAAAAAGGTTCTGTTTCTGTAAAAGACAGAGGTTTGTTGTAAGTTCAGCAGCAACTAAAGAAAAACACATCAGGAGTTGTATAGAAAACTCTTATTCTCTGGAGATATTTTTCCAGAGTTACAGATTCAAGAAGCTTGGAGCACCCTGCTGAATGGATGCAGAGTGGGTACAGATGAGTTCTGACTGCATCTTGTGTTGCTGTGTCTTTTAGAAAGAGAAATTTCTCTCCTCTTCCCACTTTTATTTCCTATCCCTTTGCTCTTAAAGCTTCCGAGTCTCACCTTCCCTCCAGGAGCAGCTTCCTGGCGTTATGGACTTGAGTGATGTTTCTTCTTCTGTAAAAAGTTGCTGGTGTCAGAGTGGTTTTGAATGATAAGGAAGGCACCCCCCGGGGCAGTAAATGCTCGGCTGTGTTTGCTGACTTCACTGCAGTCAGTGGATGCAGCTTAAACTACCATGAGAGGACAACAGGAAGAGAGTGATTTTTTGAGAATAGCGTCGTATTATATTCTTCTCTGAGCAGATAATTTATTCAAGGAGTAACAGATTGTCTTGTCTGTCTGAGCCACTAGCCTGCAACTTGGATTTAGCTGTGGTTGCCACAGATTCCCTTTGCTGTCAATATGTAGTGTATCCAAGCATAAAATGAACCATCAGACCACATCTCAGAGGTGCTGTCTTAGGTTTGAATGGCCAGGATGAGAAATTTTGAAGGGCTGTTGCCTGCACCTGATTCACAGGTGCTCTCTAGGCTTTGGTCTGCAAATTCAGCACAATGTATTAGCACTGAATTTATATCCATATTGTATGTCCAGTGAGATATTAATAGCCCACATAGCAAGTGTCTTTTGGAGCAAGTGTAGGGTTTCCTGTTTGAATCAGCCAAGTAATTGATCCTGAAATACAGGCACAGGAAAATGCTTGAGAACCAGACGAGAAAGGCTAGAGCTTACTCTGAAAGGTCAAGTATACAGGAATGCAAGGTTTACTCTGAGATCTGGTGCAGGAAGGAGATGTCCTAGAAATGGAGTATCCCATGTTGTAGGGAAAGTTTTTTCCGGTGCCAAGAGAAACAACAGAAAATCAGGAACAGAGAAGCAATTTTTCAGGATTCTGACACTTGCAGTTTGCAGCTTCTTCCTGATACACTTCTGGCAGAGTTCCATAAAGCTGCTGATCTCTATCAAATCCCTTGGTAAGTCTCACTTCTCCTGCTGAGTGCTGCTGCTTGAGAGAAGTTTGATCAAGGATGAAAAGGACCTGCTGGTAATTGACTTATCCTTGTTCTCAGTTCTTCACCATGATCAGGAAATGTTTGGGTCAACAGGAAGGATTCTGTTCACTTCTCTGAGCTTTGGCTCCATGCCTCAGTTGGCCTGTGCAGGGTCACACTGGTGTCCTTGTGCAGCTGTCAAGGCTTGGTGGGGATCTCTTGACCCAAAGGACATTTGCCCATCTTTCTCTAGTGCTGACACCAAAGACACTGGTGAGCTGGGCAGCACTTGCTTTGTTCTAAACCCATGTTGACCTCCCCAGCGAGTTTTGGGGTTTGTGCAGGTTTAGGCTGAGGTCTGTTGGTGGAAGCCTGTCAGAGTAAAACTCTGCAGCTTCCCTTGAGCTCAGCACTTGCCATTCATCTTCCCAAGTCCTTAGTTGGCAGTGGGTAGGCGATATGCCACACCAGAGATAATACTTTGAGCTCCAGTGGCCAAAGCTTAAGTTATTTCTGGGGTCCATCTCAGGAGGAGCTCTCCTGAGTCCCTTAAACAGGGCCTGTTCTGTCCTTACAGTGAAAGGGTTGGTTGGTTTTGCTTTCCAAGCAATTCATTTTCTCTGTCTGTGGCCCTGTGGTGACACGTTGTCATAATAACTACAGGGAACTTATATTAGCTAGAAAAATCAAAATGACTGTGGTTTTGGTCAGGCTGTTTGGTTTGATTTTAATGTGGGTGAAAAAGAATCCACATACTGATACACAAAGCATCAACAGATATCAAAAATAAATCAACTGGTACCACAGAGAGATGATAAATATATACATGTTGACAGAAAAGGCAAGCTACATCTCTACTAAAAGGCACTGAAAAAGGCAGCAGTAGAAATGAGCAAGATCAAAACAGTAATTTCATGAAAAGGCTTTAGGAGGAAGCAATTTCACACAGCAGGAACGGCCCAGTGGACTTGTTTGCCACATATACAGGCATGAGCAGTCACAGACCCACATACAGGTGTGCAGAAATGCCTCTCTAGTGACTATTATCTTGATTAACAGCTGGACTGGGAACAGTGACCTGCTTGCCTGAGCCTTTGAGATGTGATTTTTCAGCTGATGGAAGTCATCACATCATTACCCAAATCTCTTTTTCAAAATCTGCCTTTCCTACTTAGTCCCTGGGCCCAGCACACTTTGCAGTCCATCTGTTCCTGGCTAAGAGGAGAAGGTAAAATCACATGGCAGTAGAGAAGATGCCTTTGTGACAGATACTGTCTTTTCAATATTGTGTACAGAGAGCTGAGAATGCTGGTCCAGTCAGGCCCTCACCGAGGTTCTTACAATACCAGCACTAATTGATAGCAGATGAATTGGGCACACTTTTAAAACACAAAAGTACAATTCCATTGTCGCCATGCACCTTCTTTTCTTTTCTTTTCTTTTCTTTTCTTTTCTTTTCTTTTCTTTTCTTTTCTTTTCTTTTCTTTTCTTTTCTT